>JACEII010000263.1:25004-39098 GCA_014332785.1 Antheraea mylitta | reverse complement strand
CCGCCGTCCATAGACGCTAGCAACCCCAGAGGAGTCGCAAGTACGTTGCCAACCTGTGTTTGTGGAAATGGAGAGAAAGGGGGAGTGGAAGGAAGAAGAGAAAGGAGGAGAGGGGAGATGGGTCTCCGGCGCTCTCACTAACCGAACGAAACGCAACAATGTAAGCACTGTTACTTCACGTCGGTTTTCTGTGAGAGGGTGGTGCTACCCCGGACGAGCCGACCCATTCAAGCTGAAACCAATAATAGCTTCAGCTTGGCTCTACCACTACTAAAACCCTACACTGTCAGGAACCCTGTAAGTCAAGTAAAGTTAATGTTCCAAGAGAAGCAAAACACTGTTTGATATATATCAAACTGTTCTTTTTTATAGACATTATGAAAGCTTAAGAATAATGGATTTTTTTTATTTTATAAAATAATTTAATCTTGTTTATAGTGTCCAAAAATCACTTAAAATTCATTTGACTTGTGGGGTCTCTGAAATGTAAGAATATATATATTTTTTTATTATTTAATTTCTTTATTGATAATTAGCAACTGGCCATTTCTATATTTTATCATAAATTACTTGGACTTATAGTTCTTGAGGAAGATAAGTTCCAAGATATTTTAAATCTTGCATCTTTTTAATGTTTATTCTTCTAACATCTTTTCCTGATATAGGCTGACGTTATGGGGAGTGATAAAGCATCCCTAGATGCATTCCGCAACATTAAAGAATGTGATACAAAGCAACCAATGTATTAACAAGCAATCAATACTCTCATCTTGCCCTTCATTATACTTGAAAAAATGTTTTTTTTTTAATCGAAACACAACATAGTGACTGCACTATGCCTGATGTTAAGCATAGTACAATCCAAAAACATAGGCAACCACCGAGAGACAGATTATCCATCGCCGGTCACCGATGTCATGCCGGCCATAATGACGAATGTCACCCGGTACTGGATATGCACAGGCTGATCCCGAAACGCGACACGCAGAAGCGAGTCACTATGACGGGCTTTTTCGCGATATGCATGGTGGTTGCGACCCAGTCGGGCTGTAAAACCCTACCACCCCGCTTTCGCCATTGCCTCGTTCGAATAAGCAGGGTGCACCACGTGCAGGTGAGGTTGGCTTGGGTGTCTCAAGTCTTAAGATGTTACTCGACACCCCTTACACCCCAAGATTGACTATTGACTAATTTTGACTATTTTGAATAAAGTCCGTATCATAATTAGTCAGTGACTTATGGGGTTTCTCTAATACTTATACATGCGATATTTGAGTCGGCGCTGTTCCTATGATATTACAGTGGCATCTGTGATTTTTGTTTCACATATGAAGCTACCTTAGATAAATACAAAAATGTAAAAACCCGGTTTGGTAAAAAAAATATGACATATGGGTTTTCTGAAATATCCGAGTCAATTGAATGTTGTGACAATATTCTTTGCTAAACAATTGAACGTCTTAAAGAACAGGGACTTTTAGTTAACTAAATTCACGTTAAAGGTCTTAATTGCATGTTATATTAATATAAAAACTATTTAAATAGAATAGTGGCAGGATAAGTAATTTATTTCACCGGACGGTGTCCTCGGCGGCGGCCTTCACGCTCGCCGGCTCCCTTCCTTGGGAGCTGGAGGCAGGAGTTCTCGCCGCCGTATACGAATTCACGGCGGCGAGGAAACGTAGTGGGGAGCCTCCGGCTCCCAGGGAGATAGAGAGTAGGAGGAAAGAGTTACGGGAGGGGGCGATTAAGATGTGGATACAGAACCTGGCGGACGCGCGCTTCGGAACGTACACCGTCGACGCCGTCCGCCCGGTCCTGTGGGAGTGGGTTGGGAGAGACTGAGGTTCCCTGTCGTTCAGGCTGGTGCAGTTGCTGACCGGACATGGTTGTTTCGGGTGGTATCTGCACCGGATCGCTCGCAGGGAGCCGACCGCCGCTTGCCATGAGTGCGGCGCTGAGGAGGATACCGCGCAGCACACTCTCTTTGAGTGTGTTGCGTGGGAGGTGGAGCGCCGCACTCGAGCGTGGTTTCATCCATGCTCGGCAGCGAGCAGGCGTGGCTAGTAGTAGCCTACTTTTGCGAGGAAGTCATCTCGCAAAAGGAGGCGGCGGAGAGGGTCCACGAGTTGGACCCCCTCAGTGGCCGTCTCCGCTAACGGAGGTCCGGCAGGAAGAGGCGGCGCTTTGCCCAACTCCTCCTGCCACCGTAGCCGGACCTGAGGGGATGTAGTCGGGGAGCTCATCCCTTCATTGCACAGGTCCGGCGGACGAGGGGAGGCAGCTGGTGTGTACCCAGCTGCCTCTTTATAGGTAGGAGCCCGGCGGCCACCTTCTGCCGGGCGAACCGTTGGGGCGGCTATCTAAGGGGAATAGCTTAGAACGATCCCTTGCCGCCCCAACATTACGGTCTGTTGGTACACCGTGGAGTTTTAGTCCATGCGAGCCGGACATAACTCACCCTCTCCCCCGGAAGGAAAAAAAAAGGATAAGTAATTTACAATTGAGCCATTCTAACAAAATTTCTCATCATACTTCGCTGGAACTGTAGCACGTTCAGCAATATGCTACAAAGTTTAAGTTTACGAATACTTACCAGTAGCACCGTAGCACTAACCAGTCGTCATTTAACGTAACAAGAGATAGAAGTATCATTTTGACAAATGAACTCTGAATTGTGTTCTTTACCAACTTCGGATTCTCGAAATGAAGCTCGTTGAAATTGTTCTTTGCAGTCATAACCATGTTGTATACTGTAATAATACTCATATCATAATGTTTTTGCTTAGTATTAATCACGCATACTGTTGTATTCAGTATAAAAATAAATTCGTTGCATTTACTTCGCCACTGAACCTGATGCTTTTGGCGCCAGGGTAAATTTCACTATCGCAATTTATATTCTAAAAATCATACTGAAGATCTGCGTCAAAATCAAGTTTAAGTGTACTTTACTGTAGGTGGTAGCTCCACACTGAAGCTATTACTGGTTTCAGCGTGAATATGTCGGCACGCCCGAGTTGAAGTAACAGTACGTTACAGTATTGCAGTTGCGAGTTACAGTATTGCAGTTGCGAGTTACAGTATTGCAGTTGCGAGTTGCAGTATTGCGTTTCGTTCGGTTAGTGAGAGCACCGAAGACCCACCTCCTCTCCCGCTCAACCGTTCCCCGCATTCCGCACAATCACATGCTGGCAACGCATTTGCGACTCCCCTGGTGTTGCTAGTGTCTATGGACAGCAGTGATCACTTAACATCAGGTGACAGGTTCGTAGCCTCCTATAGTATGTAAGAAAAAGAAAACGTTTTGATACCCAAAACAACTGTTACATGCTTTTTTTTGCAAAATGCAGTTTTTTTACATGTGAATTATTATTATGTATTTCTGTTTGTCATTAGACTTTTCTTCTGATGATCGAATTTTACATTGTCACGAATACTTACAACGTAACAATTTGTCAGAAATACTTCGTTAATTCATTCATTCATTTCATTCTCAGTAAAGTCTTCTCAGGTACATTCTACTTCAATATCGGGTATGAGGTTTTCATTATTAGAATAGTATTTTTTAAATCCTTTTTAGGATTTCAGCTGAGCAAATTTCCAAGCACTTGCCATGATAAAGACTGTTGAACATGATTAACAAAACAACGTCGTTACAAAGATAATGTGGGTTACATGTTTTTGGAACATCTGCATAATTTACTATAAGGATAATCGGCTTACGCTATTTAAACTGATCACTCCATATTTCAGGCTCACTAATATCAGTAATAGATTTTTAGATAATAGTGTCTTTCTTTTCTTTTCTTTTATATCATAGGAGACAAACCAACAGACGAGTCACTAGGTGTTAAGTGATCACCGTCGTCCATAGACACTAGCAACACCAGGGGAGTCGTAAGTGCGTTGCAAGCTTGTGTTTAGGAGGGTGGTAGAATAAGGGAAGGGAAAGAGGAGAGGAGAGGAGGTGCGTCTCCGGCACTATTTCTGACTGAACGAAACGCAACGATATGGGAGGGTGGTACTACCCCGGGCGAGCCGATCCGTTCATGCTGAAACCAGTAATAGCTTCAGCGTGTCTTTAAAACCTCCTTGTCAGTTAGTTTTTATAGAAAAGACCCAAAGCACTTTACCGATTTGCCAGATAGTAAGTTCAAGTACCATGTCAAGCGGGCCCTAATACCTAAAACTTAAGGTGGATCAACGTGTGAACTATGGTGACGTCTGGAAATGACGCCTATTCATCCACTAAAACGAATGTAACTGTATATAAGAAAATATGTTATATATAATGAAAAAATATACCAGATCAAGTTTCTTGCCGGTTCTCAATGACTGGGCTATTTTCCGAACCGTTGGTAGTGTTGACGTTCAAAGGTGCCTTCTCAAACCTAAATTGAAATAAAAAAAAATGATATTAATTTTAAATAGAGTATTGGAAACTTACTTTTAGGTTCCTTCCCGAAGAAGAACAGTAGATGATATTAACCTAACAATAAAATCCATGCATAGATCATCACATTCATATGGTTCCAATTTTGGTAGAAGCACTTTAAACTTATCTTTACTTATCTAAGTTTTGTATCTTCTTTTCTTTCTCGCGATATCCGGTATGTATTTTCAGCCTTATGGTGGTCAAGGTGCAGTCGAGATAGTAATGGGGCTTTTTCTTAATATTGCTTTTTTGTAATATTTTGTAACATTTGTAATTTTTCAATATCTATATTTTATTATTATTTCTGTAAATATTGTAAGTACTGTATGGGTGTAATATTTTTGTCAAAAAACGAACTACAGGTCCGTACATTACTTTGGCCCCTCATTGAAAATCAAAGCTGCAGTACCACCCAGTTGTACTGCAGAATGTAGCTGAATGGGGGTGTCATTGTTGGGATAAGCAATGTATGTGTTAACTTTATCTACCTTGTTGTATGCGATGTTTTCCAACAATAAAGAATTTTTCTTCTTCTTTTTCTTTATCTTTCTTTTCACATAAAATTATCTCAGCAAGTATTTCTAAACAACTCCAAGCAGCAGCATATCCGGATGAATATAATTAACAAACATTTAAAAAAAGCACCTACCACTTCGTCAAAGCATCTGTAATGCTGCGCGTATCGCAGATGATGTCTACTAAGCAAGTGAAGCATCTGTACATTGGTCTATGATTTCAGATTTTTTTTTTATATCATCGGGGGCAAACGAACAGACGGGTCACCTGATGGTTGGTGATCACCGCCGTCCATAGACACTTGCAACACCGGGGGAGTCACAAGTGCGTTGCCGGCCTTTAAAAAAAGTGTACAGTGTATGAATTTACTATTATTGTAACTTATAATTAAAATTATGTGTACACATTTGATAAGAAAGTATTCATAATAATTAAATATTATCATAGGTCAACAGCTCCGTACCTACCGTTATATGAACAAACAGGAAACCTTTGACACAAAACCACATTACATTGCTGATACGAAATTATCTACTCACTCACTTACTTATTTGAATACCTAACTAAATAGTTCTTACTAATGTTTCATTATTTGAACAGTTACTGAGTACACTTCACGTATTATAAGATACACAAAAGATGATATTACGCGATATTTTATTTATTTTTATTTTAACAAATTCGCTTTACGATGTGAGTGGAAATACTATAGCTTTTGTTATAGATAATACATCTTCTATGAGGAATAGCATCAGTGAAGTGAAGAATACGGTGACACAAATATCAGATGCCCATTCGACTTTTATGATTATTGACAAATATATTATTGTTACATTTAACGAAATAGAATGTGAGTATGATATTTTTATTATTTTTAATTAACGAAGGAAACAGAAAATAATCGAATAATACAATAATACAGAACGGTAATGGACTATCAAGTAAATATAACTTATTCATCGTAAAATATAACGTTAGTGTCGTAAATATTAGTACCTGGGCGACCGAGCCTAGCACGGTTCTTTAAATTTTTAATTTAAAATAAGCCAGGCAATTGGCATTTATTACAAAAAAAAGATTTATATACACTCGGATTCGAACTGTGTTTCACTGATTTTCGAAGCAACCAATTTCCATCTGAGCTATTTAAGTTTTGACAGCGGCGACGAAATTTACCTTTATATTTTAGCTGTATTTTTTCATGGAGTGAAATCTCAATTAAAAAAGTTTTATGTGAATAAAATCTAGTTAGATGGATTTATTGACCCCGAAACTACCTACATCATAATTTTCACGGAAATAGATGATGCCGTTTCCAAGATCCTGAATATATACAAATATAAAAATATACAAGAATTGCTCGTTTAAAGGTATTAGATTAGATAGATAAAGAGGTAAAGTTTGTGAGTTTGTGACGTTGTAGGGAGTAATTTCAGGAACAACTAGCCCGATTTGAAAAATTCTGTCAGTGTTATATTTCTTATTTATCGAGGAAGGCTATATATCGTCACGTTGAGAGCAATAGGAAAGGAGCACTAATGAAAAATGTTTCCGAATCGGAATTTTTCCCCTTTTGAGAGTTTCCGCTGCGTGTTAACGTTAGCCCAAAGTAACTATTGCTACGGGGAGAAAGTCGCGGGTAGGGGCTAGTTTTTTTAAATATAAAAAGATATTGCTTACAAATTACACACATTTTTTTCTGGGCAATCACATTTTTTTCCATACGTGAGTATCAAATTAATATCACGATATAACGCAGATTCAGAAAAAATCAAATATAAACTTTTTCTACTATTCAAATCTTGGAGTGTAAGGGGTGTCGACTAACCTCTTAAGACTTGAGACACCCAAGCCAACCTCACCTGCACGTGGTTCACCCTGCTGATCAACGAACAAGGCAATGGCGATAGCGGGGTGGTAGGGTTTTACAGTGCGACTGGGTCGCAACCACCATGTATATGGCGAAAAAGCCCGTCATAGTGACTCGCTTTTGCCTGTCGCGTTTCAGGATCAGCCTGTGCATACCTAGTACTGGATGACTTTCGTCATTATGGCCGGCATGACAGCGGCAACCGGCGATGGTCTATCAGTCTATCGTCTATCGGTGGTTGCCGATGTTTTTGGATTGTACTATGCTTAACATCAGGCACAGTGCAATCACTTTGTCGTGCTTCAATAAAAAAAAATATATATATATATATATATATAAATCTACTAACGCTGCAAAATATAAAGTAATCATAGACGATATCCGTGAGTCTCTCTCGGTTGTAATTCAGTTTCTAATTTGGTTGGAACATAAGAATCTTTTGTGATAACCTGAGGGTGTAATCCGACAACTTAAAAAGCTTCATGAATATTGTGTCTACTTTAAATTTCTGAATTTAAAACAAACCCATATTATTGTGTGTATTATAGTTTTCTAGCATATTTTACGTATTTAGCATAGTTATGTATTACAATTTCGTATCATATACTATGTAAGCCTCATCTGCCAATCATTATCATTTATGCTCGGTTACTCCCGTGGTATCATCGCAGATAAAACTATATCGAACCACAAATATCTTCGGATTATACGGCATAAAAACTGCATCAACTTGTGGATAATATAAAAAAATAGTTAACAAGCAATTAAAAGCAAAATAATTAGGCTCAACGACGAAGAGTTGCATTCTTCAGCGCATTACATGATGCTTTTTTTTCCGAACTGACTGCGCTATTGGCCTTACTTTTACAGCTTCACCGGACTAGTAATCGTTACATGATGCTATAGGCAAACATTTAACATTATTATCAAGTAAAAAATTATCAAAATATGCATTTTCTATATATACCTCCACAATGTCGACTGTTGGTTTATTAATAATGCTAATTATATTTTTATTAATGCTTCTGGTACTGTTAAAATACTTCAAACTGTCAACACAGCAATGATCTTAAGTTTTTATTACATAAAAAATAGTCTAACGCTAAATTCCATTGTGTAACTTAGCTTTTTAACCGACTTCAAAAAAAGGAGGAGGTTATCAATTCGTCTGTATGTTTTTTTTTATGTTTGTTACCTCATAACTCTGGACTGGCTGAACCGATTTTGAAGATTCTTTTTTTATTTAAAAGCTAGTGCTTCCCGTGTGGTCCTTTGTCGGTGCCTTTGTACCTAGATGTAGATGATATGATTTTCGGTTGGCACCGATTTCCAATACATCTCTTGGTAGCACACATATTCATATGTTTCATTAAATTTGGTTAATTTGATAAACTATTTATTTTCCGGTTTTCAGTGCCTTATTTTTATGCCTCTGATTAATATTGAAGTCGGTTAATACTTTTTTTTTGAAAATTTACTTTATCTTATTTCTTTACTAACCTCAAATTTAATTCCAATAGACACGCAGAACAATGATCGCATAGCTTTGTCATCTATACTAATATTATAAAGAGATACAGTTTGTGAGTTTGTGACGGTAATCTCAGGAGTTACTGGTTCGATTTGAAAAAATCTTAAATTGTTATATAGCTCATTTATCGAGGATGGATATAGGCTATATATCATCACGCTAAGACCAATAGGAGCGGAGCAACAATGAAGAATGTTTAAAAATCGGGGTGTTTTTCCTCTTGAGAGCTTTCGCTGCATATTTGTTAGCCCAAATTAACTGTGTCCACGCGTCCGAAGTCGCAGGCAGAGGCTAGTTTCCATAGTAACTTGTATATACCGTATCCGACCTCCTTTGAGGTATGTAAAAATATTTAACCAAATGATTGTGCTCTATCTTATCTTTGAGAAGTCGTAATTGCGTTGCCAGCCTGTGTTAGTGCGGAAGGGGGCAGGGGCAAGAGGAAGAGAGGGAAGGAGGTGAGCCTCCGGCACTCTCACTCACCGAACGAAACGCAACAATGCAAGCAATGTTACTTCACGTCGGTTTTCTGTGAGAGGTTGATTTTACCCTGGACGAGCCGACCCATTCGTGCTGAAACCAGTTATAGCATCAGCGTGGCTCTATCATCTAAAACTCACACAGTCCTTATAGTTCGTAATAGATGACGAGTATGTCTTGGCATGCCTAAATTTATTGCGACCAAAACTTCGCGGAAATAAATGCAGGTATGGGAATAGGGCCATAGGGGAATAGGGAATGGGGCCTGGACTCCCATTGCACGGGTTCGGGGAGCTGGGAGGCAGCTTTTAACAACCGGGTTGCCTCAGCTGGGTGCGGCGTGGGAAACGCCTGCCGCCGGGGGTGTTGCGGAGCTTGCTTGCGCTACGCCGGGACACTCCCATAGTGCTGCGTAGGTTGTCGTGGAGTTTTAGCCGGTTCAAGTCGCCATTTTCGGCCCCTCTCCTGCGTGACTCGCACGTGAGGGAGGGTGGTTCAAGTCAGGCTCCTCCTCCCCCCCCCCCCCCCCCCCCGGGAGCTCTGGCATAGTCCATGAGGATTTTCTCTCCACGTTAAAAAAAAAACGTATGGGAATAGCATTAACAATATAATTTTTCTTTTCAGATCTTACTAGGTCGAAGATTTATGATAACCGCTATTTGTTTGACGTAGGGCTAGATTCAATAAATGCTTCAGAGGTGAATTTAGATTGTCCAGAGCCGTCATTGAACGGTGTGATGCAAGCACTAAAACGGATCAATGAAACAGAATCAGATCAAAATCAAATATACGTATTCACTGATGCTCCGGCCAAGGACTATTATAGACAAAGAGACGTCATAAAATTATGTAAGAGTTCTAAAACCCAGGTAAGTATTTTAGCTTCAAGAGAGTTATTTCTATATTGTCGTAATTTCATACTTAACAGTTGAAATAAATACTTTCAGTTTAAATACTACAATCTCGCTTTCTTGTTTTTTTTTTTCTTTTTTTCTTCTGTTCTTTTGGTTGGTTTTCCGCACCTTTTTTGCTTTCGCTTTTTTTTATTGTGTGCGTGAAAATCGTATCTGTGTGCAACTATTCGGTGTTTTTCATTTATTTATTATTGTTTTAACTTAACTATTTTTATTGAAATTAACTATTTACTATTTTAGAATGGATTTCTTAATGATGTTATTGCCTTTATGGCGGTTTCATTTTGGTACTTTATGGCTTTATGTCTTTAAGTTATAATCCGTAATATCCGGCGCTGGAATGTCCACGGCCCGATGAATTAACCTACTATTCGCATCGTCGGTCACGTCAGCATAGTAGACACAGATGTCAGTGTGCCTGAATATTGCCACTATGTTATAGTGAGAGTGAGATGCTATCGTAGATTTACATCCTTCTACCCATTGTTTGTAAGATCACCACCAATTTGAAGGTCGCTTTCTTGTTATATAGCAGTGTATGTTAAAATGTTAATACCCAAAATCTAAAGGACCAACGACTATAAAGTAAAGTTACGGGAACAATGTGTTGTTTTTCTTCTTCAAAAACTTGGAGTTCATCGTTGAATTCGTATCTAAGTAATATCTTGTTACTACTTAGTGTAGTTCGTTCAATACAAGAGTCATGCTGAAATTGAGAGCTCTTTGTTCTGGCACGATACGTTTACTGTTTTCTCTATTTCATTCGTGTTTATTTTATTTGTATGTTCTACAGTATACCACTTTGGGTAATTTATTTTGTATGGTAGAGGTATAAATATTTCTTCTTTATTTATAGGTTTTCACTGCATTAAATTATTTTAGGTAAATAAAGTATAAAATATTTTTTTTAATTTTGTAATATATTACATAATTCATTTTAGAACAATAACCCAAAACAGATTCTTAAACTTAGATTGGATTATTTTTATGCGATTGTTCACTATTTACCTTTCAAATTTTAACTGTTTTTGAATCTGACTTTTTTTAACTCAATATATGAATTCTTTCAATCTTTTGTTAACTGATTTCTGGAATTTACTCAGTTTTCGTTAGCGTCAAAAACAAAGCTTACAAATGAACAAATTATACGATTGTTTTTAAATGTAACGCATGCAACGTTGTATTACCATTTCGAGATCATTGATCTTTGGTGATAGTTTATATTCGAGCAGTGTGGTATGATTTCTCTATAGATCATTTACATGGTTTATTTACATCCCCACAAACCCGACACAGTGTCTTTTTTTATTCGTCATATTTAGCTATCAGCTAATATATAACTAGATGCTGTGATACTTGCAGACTGGCATAAAAGTGGCAACTGGCATCTCCAGTACCCATCCCACCCATACATATAACCCATCGGTTATATTGATGGGTATCAGAAAAATCAAGTAACTGTTTTTTCTTCATCAGATAACATTTATCGTACTGGGGCAATGTATGAAAGATCCCAAAGAATTTTGGATGTACAACGCTATTGCAAGAAATTGTTATGGAGACGTTTTTACTATTTCAAAACATGAATTATATCAGGTATTATTTTATTTTATCTATCCATTAAAATATATAATTGGTTAGTAATTAATATTAGTTTCTAGTAAAGGAAAGAGTGTTAGACATTTACATATATATTTAATTAACAAAAAATACTAGACTATTTAATAGAAAAAATATTCTATAAATAAATATACAAAGACAATTTAGAAATTACAATAAAACTTTGCTGTAAAAAAAATCCAACCAGGGGGCCTAACCAAGTTGCTTATCGATAATCGCTAACGCTAGTAGAAAATGGAAAAATGTATGGAGATGACATATCTGAGCGCTATATCACGTGATAAACTAGCGCTCAGATATGTCATCTCCATATATTTTTCCGTTTTCTATTAGCGTTAGCGATTGTCGATAAGCAACTTGGTTAAGCCCCTTGTTCTTTCTGTATTTTAACAGCTACTTAGTAATCTGCTTCATAATAGTTTGAACCATACTTTAAATCATGAAAATTATTGTAATGCCTTAACTAAAATTTGGAACTTAGATTTCCTTCTTAGTTATTATACTCCATATAATACTTTGTTTAAGCAATTGATCTGTGTGAAACGGAAATTACCAACTTTTTGCAGTTAAAGTTTTCATAGAAGAATTTATCATGGACATCCTCGTTCACCTGGTTTCCAGTATGAGGATTTATTAATGTAACTCAGTAAAACTCTTGGCCTTCTGCTAATTTTGATTTAACCTTTACATATTCAGTAAAGTCGTTTAAACATTAAAATACGGGATAAATATCTGTAGCATTGTATAAGTGTTGAACTGGCGTTATTCAGTCGCAGGACGTGCTAAGGGGCGCTCATTAATTACGTTAGATTTTTAGAGAAGTACAGTAGTCGAGTCGAATGTCAGTCGTACGTGAGAGAGAGAGAGAGAGTTTTGGCAAATATCATGTAGTTTTTTAAAGCGATAGTAGTAAAAGAATATAGGAAAGTGAGATTAATCTGACTCATTGATATTTAAAAATATAATGTAATAATGGTTACAACTAAATGAAATAAGAGTAATAAACTAAAAGTATGTAAATACAAACTGTGTTTATTCTACATAAATTAAATCACAAATTTTAAAAGAACTCGCGTAAATTTAGTGTAGGATGAAAAGGGTTGAGACAAATCTCATAACATCTTACCAGGGGTATAGGGGGATCAAAAAAACCATCGAAAATGCCTCACGTATTTGATATCGAGCGCTTTTTTTCGAACTGACTACGCTATTGACCCAGCAAGGTCCCTGCTGATCAAGGAACGAGGCAATGGCGATAGCGGGGTGGTAGGGTCTTACAGCCCGACTGGGTCGCAACCACCATGTACATGGCGAAAAAGCCCGTCATAGTGACTCGCTTTTGCGCGTCGCGTTTCGGGATCAGCCTGTGCATATCCAGTACCGGGTGACTTTCGTCATTATGGCCGGCACGACAGCGGCGACTGACGATGGATGATCTGTCTCTCGGTGGTCGCCACGGTTTTTGGATTGTACTATGCTTACCATCAGGCATAATGCAGTCATTTTGTCGTGTTTCAATAAAAAAAAAAATACATACCTCAACAACTCTTACATATATTTCGTATCGGATAATTTTCCAAACTATTTCGAGCCGTTATAGAGGGAGTCTAAACTTAAGCTAACTAATATGTAAAGAGTTTCTTTGTTATAACATTTTAGGTTCCGAAATATGTGAGAGAAGTAATAAAAGGTAATGCAAAAGTCCCGATGGGAATAGGATATCCAGCTAATCAAGTGACAGATGTAAAAGTAAGTATCGAATAGTAATATGTAAAATGTTATATCTTATTGAAAATCTTGTAGGTGGTAGAGTCACGCTGAATCTATTGTTGATTACAGCATGAATAGATCGGCTCGCTCGAGGTACTACTACCCGGTCCACATAAACATCGACATAAAGTAAGGGATGTCGAGTAACATCTTAAGACTTGAAACACCCAAGCCAACCTCACCTGCATGTGGTGCACCCTGCTGATCGACGAACGAGGCAATGGCGATAGCGGGGTGGTAGGGTTTTACAGCCCGACTGGGTCGCAATCATCATGTACATGGCGAAAAAGCCCATCATAGTGACTCGCTTTTGCGCGTCGCGTTTCGAGATCAGCCAGTGCATATCCAGTACCGGATGAATTTCGTCATTATGGCCGACATGACAGTGGCGACCGACGATGGATAATCTGTTTCTCGGTGGTCGCCACTGTTTTTGTATTGTGCTATGCTTACCATCAGGCATAGTGCAGTCACTTTGTCGTGCTTCAATAAAAAAAAAAAACAATACTTGTGTTGTTACATTTCATTCGGTCAATAAGAGCGCCGTAGGACCACCTCCTTTAAAAGGCCGCCAACGCACTTGCGATTCCCCTGGTGTGTGTATGGATGGCGGATAATGAATTACTTACCATCCGGTGACCCGCCTGTTCGTCTGCCTTCTATACTATACAAAAGAGAATATGAGCTAAATAATATGAAACAGCAATCTTTTGAATAGCCGAAAATAAGAAGACGACTTGCAGTAATATTGAAAGGAAATAACTATTGTTGTATGTTCCTTGTAGACGTTCATTTTCAAATGCTTGACCTAAATCTTGGATACAGTGTAATTGTATTATTACAATCATTCATACTTTTGTTAACTTTAATGGTTTTATGACTTTTTTTTCAGTTTAATATTACCCATGAAATGAGCTCTGTTATAGTTACGGCATCGGGTATAAATGTACGCATC
>JACEII010000263.1:6708-21063 GCA_014332785.1 Antheraea mylitta | reverse complement strand
GGCTGAGGAAGGCAAGAGGAGAGATGGACCTCCTGCTCTCTTACTGACCGAACGAAACGCAACAATGCAAGCAATATTGCTTCACGTCGGTTTTCAGTGGGTGTTGCAAGTGCGTTGGCATCCTGTGTTGGGGGAGGAAGGGGCTGAGGAAAGCAAGAGGAGAGATGGACCTCCTGCTCTCTTACTAACCGAACGAAATACAACAACGCAAGCACTATTACTTCACGTCGGTTTTCTGTGAAAGAGTACTACCCTGTACGAGCCGATCCATTCATACTAAAACCAGAAATAGCTTCAGCGTGGCTCTATTACCTATAGTCTTAAAGACCTAAAGGTATATGCTAATTGAACTTACCAATTTTTTTAAGTCAACATTCGTAGAAATGTCATATATTTTGTATTTTTTTTAGTAGAATTCAGAATACCTGTAGTCGATATTAGTGAAGGGGATATAGTTGAAGTTAAATCAGGCGAAACAAAAGTATTGACTTGCAAAGTGACAGGAAATCCCAAACCAGAAATTATATGGACAGATGGCTACGAAGACATACAGCCATCTCGGGTAAAGATTTTTTATTTAATATACTTATTACATACAAACAACTACCTCTAGGTGGTAGAGCCACGCAGAAGCTATTATTGGTTTCAGGAAGAATGTGTAGGCTAGTACGGGGTAGTATCACCTACCAGTAGTGGTAGAGCCAAGCTGAAGCTATTATTGTTTTCAGCTCTAATGGTTCGGCTCGTCCGGGGAAGCACCACCCTCTCACAGAAAACCGACGTGAAGTAACAGTGCTTGCATTGTTGCGTTTCGTTCGGTCAGTGAGAGAGCCGGAGACCCACCTACCTTCCCCTTCCTCCTTCCCTTCCTGCACCCTCCCTCACCCTCCTCCCAAACACAGGCTGGCAACGCACTTGCGTCTCCCTTGGTGTTGCAAGTGTCTATGGACGATGGTGATCACTTAACATCAGGTGACCCATCTGTTCGTTTGCCTCCTATAACATAAAAAAAAAAACCTGCTCACAGAAAACCGACGTGAAGTAACTGTGCTTACATTGTTGCGTTTCTTTAGGTCAGTGTGAGCGCCAGAGGCCCTCATCTCCTCACCTTCCCCCTCCACCATCACAGGCTGACAATGCACTTGCGTTTCCCCTGTTGTTGCAAGTGTCTATGGACGGCGGTGATCACTTAAAATCAGGTGATCCGCCTGTTCGTTTTCCTTTTATAATATAAAAAAAATTTTTGCCTGTCGAAACGTTGCAGTGAAAATATTTTTATATTAATTCACAAAAGTATTATTTTATCGGTGTATAAATCGATATAATGAAAATACAATACATTTGAGGCTTGATTACGTTAAAACTACTAACAATATTAGCATAACAATATGTCCATTCGTCCTAGAATACGTATTATTTAGATTCAATTAACCCTTTGCAACTCTTTTAACGTCCAACGAACCCAGCGGAGATTGGCTATTATTAATATATAAAGAATTTTCCACATAATATGAACATAAACCAAAAATCTGTGTCAGTAATGTAAGCATACTGTTTACCAAATAATTCTATAATCACCAAAAAACGTAGGTAGTCAATAATTATTTGTTATCAGTCTATAGTATCTATTTCGTTTTTTTATATTATAGGGGGCAAACGATCAGGTGGTTTACTTGATGGTAAGTAATCACCACCGTCCTTAGATACTAGTAACACCACTAGGCTCCCCTTTCGCGGTCGACAAAACACACAGTGGCGATGGGTAAATGATGACCTCCAACTGATGTAAATGACGGGGCTCTACCGCCTACTAAAACTGTAACTGTAAAGTGTAAAAGTGTAACTGGTTACACTTTACCTGTTTACCATCCTTTTGTTCATACTTTCTGGTAATAAATATTATGAATACTAGTGTTATTATGTGTACTATAGACTGGTAGTAAATAACTATAGATCACATACTTATTAACTATTTTAAAAGGTTCCCATTTGGGAGTAAACAGTTACTGATTATGACGATATTTCATTTACTCGTATATCTGGTTACACTTTACCTGTTTACCAACCTTTCGATTACACTTTCAGGTTATAAATATTATAAATACTAGTGTTATTATTTGTACTATAGACTGGTAGCAAATAACTATAGACCACCTACTTATTATCTGTTTTAAAAGGTTCCCGTTTGGGACTTAACAGTTACTGATTATAATACTATTTAATTTACTCGTATAACCGGTTATACCGTACCTATTTATCATAACTTTTCGTTTGTACTTTCAGGTTATAACTCTTCACGCTCCAGATCTATACATAAGTTTCTTAGAGATAAGTAATGCTACCGAAAATGGTTTCTATGCTTGCAAAGCATCAAATATTCTAGGATACATCACAAAGTACATCGAAGTCAGGTTACAAGATAGACCACTAGTTGTGTTTGATAATAGCGAAGGTAATAATAACTGTTAATTATTCTTACAATTCTTAAATGTATAATGAATAAATACTTTATCGAAGTACGTAGTAAGTTTTTGACGTGATAACGTCATATAAATCGATAAACGCCGGTTGCACACACTGCAAAGCATGACTCATTATCACGTTCTGCCTGAGCCGAGCGTGCAAGAGAAAGCGACTGACTCGATCGGCCTAAGCATTCGGATTGTGATGCATCTATATACATATAGAATAATTAAATTCATCATAGAAGAATACAATTTTGCATTACTGGTTTCTTATGACGTTATTACATAAAATTACCATCCGTAAACTGACTTTACAGACAACCAATTTTTGTAGTTTGTACACTGGCGAGCTTAAAGCGGCTAGGTATTTTCTTCTAGCTAATCAATAACATTGTTATAAAGAATAAAATTGGTTGCCGGTAGTGCAAATATAAAAGAAAATTAATAAACTGAAGGTGTAAAAATAAAATGAATTTCACATTGAATAAATCTAAAAATACATAAATTTTGTATTGAATACGTAAAAATATAAGTATTACATATTTTTATTATGTACACATAAAAACATACGTACATATAGATATATAACAATTTTAAAGATAATAGTAAAGATATATACTGTTAGCACTGTCCGTACTTACTATTGACTATATCGGAGCTGTTACTAATGACCTGGCACGCCATTGGTCGAAAGTTATCGACCGGTTGTAACTTGTTTGAATAGTATAAAAGGCTAGTTTGTTGTGTCTTTAGGGACATTCGAGCATCGGGGACCCACCACCTCCGTTCTCCAGCATTTTTCATCGCCTTCCCCATTCCCCCCTCCCCATAAAGACAGGCTGGTAACGCACTCTGGTGTTGCAAGCGTCTATGGACGGCGGTGATTGGATAACATTAGGTGACCCGCATGTTCGTCTGCTCGTAAATAAAAGAAAATCTTGTTCATAAACAGAAGAAGAAAGGTGGTTTATCGAATATATTGTCCATTTACATATAGAGATTAAAGAATTATTTTTGTAGACACATATAAGAGTTATACAAATGAAACAATCTTCCAGATCAATATCCAGTAATTGACAATCGTTGGAACAGTAATGTAACATTTGGACCATTCGAGGATATTGTACCAGGCGAGTACATATTTTGTATTATTGAAGAGCTTTTTAAAGATTTTTACAGATAAAACTACCAGAATTGGCAACGAGATGCATAACCATTTACCATTCTGTAGTATTTCCTCTTTTTTTTTCTTGCCGGTATGGGCTCTGCCTATGTAAGCAATTTCGCCAAAATCAAGCGTGACAGATACACGTTATAAACTTAATCCCACATATTCAGTGTGAAAACATGGAACCTACAATAGCAACATATCAACATAGATAAATCACCAAAAGGTACTGTGCTGTGAGTGACACGGAGATTATTTATAAAAATATATTGGAAACACATATGCATAGCATAATTATATAAAAATCTAATACTTCGGTTTTGAATTAAGGCTATTTTGACGTCTTTAAATACGTTATACTAACTGACGGTATATTTATAAATTGCCCATCAGGTAACGCCATCTATTATTTCTAGTATATATTATTTCCTTTTCCCGCTTCCGCATATTTTATCTATACTTTCGCACGCTATTTTATCTATCTATTCTATTTCAACCCCTTCCTCTCCAAAAGGAACGGAACAAAAAATACGCCGCTCGCGCCACCTACTCTACGCTAAACCGCTTCCGCGAGAACACACGCCATTCGCACGCAAAATTGTCATATCTAGTGATTTTGTATCTCGAAAATCTCCTTGTTAATTAAGCATTACGAGTTTA
This sequence comes from Antheraea mylitta, assembly GCA_014332785.1. Taxonomy (NCBI): domain Eukaryota; kingdom Metazoa; phylum Arthropoda; class Insecta; order Lepidoptera; family Saturniidae; genus Antheraea; species Antheraea mylitta. The sequence continues at coordinate 16,770 of JACEII010000263.1, read as the reverse complement.
GGATAATAGGTGCACATTCCATAATTTTAAATCATTAAAACTTTTTATATAAAAAAACTAGCTGGCTGTGTGGACCTTGTTCTGTTTTGATAATAAAAAGAATCCTAAAGTCAACCGCAGCGCCAACCACCGGGTACAATTGTAAATCTAAACCATTCTCAGATCTACTGGAACACGTACACAAAATTTCATCAATCGGTCCAGCCGTTTAGAAGTTCAGTGACATAAGCACGTACAGAAGAAATTTTATATAAAGATGAATACATTTACTTTTTTAAAATAACCTGAAAAATACTATTCTCAAAATTAAGAATTTACGTGTAAAGACGTGTAGTCAATAGAATTTAGAATAAGAAATGTACTATTTCCCATGTAGTAACAGATTCGTCTGCCGCATTAAACACTGTGAGAAACATTGAACAGATTGTAAATTGGTGCGAAAATGAGGAATTACACTGCTCGGAGGATTCTGAATCATATACACAGGTAGGCAAAAACTTTAATAGTGATTTTTAGAAATGCTTATTATTGCAACATGTGAGTTTGTAATTCCTTAAGTCTACGCAAATTTTTATAGACAAAATACGTTGGTTATCTGATTTTAATATTGAAAAATATAAAAATTTGTTTTTTTTTTCGTACTGACTTCGCTATTGACCTGTCAAGGTTTTAACAGCTTTACCGGACTACTAAGGCGAGCGCTTAAGGTACTCAGCCGATTTTATATTGGCAACCAGCTCAAAGGTGCACGGCACACCTCGGCTTGGCTGTTGCCCGTTGCAATAGAAATATGTGCTTACAAGCAACCATTAGCTAACCAAAGTGTGAGGTAGAATACTTTATATTGCTTGCAGTTGTAACCATCATCATCATCATTACCCTTATCCCACCTAAGTAGGGTCGGCACAACATGTTTTCTTTTTCCACCCTCTCCTATCAAATGTCATCTCAGTATTCACACCTTTTACGCACATATCATTTTTCACACAATCCATCCACACCTTTTACGGTCTTCCTCTACTCGTATATCCATCCACCATCATACTCAACACTTTTCTAGTCACATGGTTTTCATCTCTTCTCATGACATGCCCATACCAGTTACCAGTAGTAATCGAATAACGTAAATTCATTTCCTTGATATTCATTCAAACAATCAATTATTCAACCGTAGAATAACTGGAAGTAGTTTATACTACAACAGCGTAATTCGTTACAAATAAATATTGTTAATTTTTCCCTTTATTACAATTTTAATGCATAGTATAACAATTTTATAATGCGCGGGAATCGAATGTTTTGCGAGTGTTAAGATCGTCCGGGTGCAACTTCAGACCGATTGATGTTTAGTTGCGAAACAGTCACTATAGCTTTATTTGTAAATTACCAGCTGATCCGCGTTACTTCGTCTGCGTGAAATCGGTTACCTACCGCACTCGATTGTATTATCAAACTCAAAAAAATATTAAAAACCTATAACCCGATTAAAGCGACTCCCACCGTTACCAATTCTGAGCCCGAACAATCCAGGGACTCAAACAAACACATACCTAGTTGGTTTTAGTTAATGACTTAGGCATGCGTGGTAGAAATTTTAATAAGACGGACGTAGCACCATCTGTCATTCGACAACATCAATTATTTCGTTTTGTTTGTAACACGAATGACCGCGACTGTTGAATCATACTGATATGATTTATACCGAAATACTAAAATCGTGAATAAAAAATGGGAGAGTGGCGTTAGGAGCGTCAAAATTTGGGGTTATTATGTAAAGTATTTTTTTAAGCCGAATTAAAAAAAAATAAAAAATTAAAAATTGACAAAAAAACTGGATACGGATACCCTAAATACCTCGAGTTATAAAATATACTTTACGACCTATTCTCATACCTACCAAATATGTGTTTAAAATTTCATAAAAATTGGTCCAGCTGTTTCGGAAGAGCTTAAACACTAACACCGTGACACGAGATTTTTTTATATTTTGTTATTGTAGTCAAAACATTTTATGCGCATTTGCATTACAACTAAAATTTTATTATTAATAACACATCAATAATCACAAATCTGTTTTTTTTTCTCGATCTGACTACGCTATTGACCTAGCAAGGCCTTAACAGCTTCACCGGACCTGAACAATAATGTGCAAATATTCATTTATAAGTTTTCACTGGTGTCATGAGGACATAAATCACCTGATTTTTACAAATATTATGTTTCAGTACGAATGGCTGTTCAATGGTAGTCCAGTGAACCATAGCAGAGAAAGTTTGGACATCAGTAATTTCGGAAATTATATGTGTCGAGGTAGTAAGCTTGAGGAAATCCTGCAAATTAATTTCACGGTTGTTGCTACGAGTAAGTATTTTATATATATATATTTTGTATAGATCCAGTATAATTAAAAAAAAATAAAAATAATCCACTTCAATATCAATCAAAAACTCCTAAAGCACTAAAAAGCGGAAGATAAATATATAGTTTATTAAATTAACCAAATTAAATAAAACATGAATATTTGCACTACCTAGAAGAAATCGATGCCAACCGAAAATCATCGTCTACATAGGTACAAAGTTTAAGTCCACTCTCGCGTCTCCCGATGTATATTTGTATCATATAATATATTTTTCTACCTGCAGTAAACTTTAAATTTCGGTTGGCACCGACTTCCAATACATCTCTAGGTAGCGCAAATATTCATATCTTTTATTTAATTTGGTTAATTTAATAAACTATTTATTTTCCGCTTTTTAGTGCCTTATGGGTTTTTATTGATATTGCAGTCGCTGATTTTTATTTTTGATCTTTTTATTTTTCCATTTTAGTGTACATATATATATTTATGGTTTCAATTGGTTATACAATAAGTAACAGTTAGTAGATTTAAGAATTTTAAGTTAATTGTGACTCTGTACATGATAGATTTGCTGATTTGATGTAGATTTGCTGTGTGGTGCCGGCAGAGTAGAATAGCACCACCCCATATCTTCCCGTGGGTATCGTAAAAGGCGATTAAGGGAGTGTGAGATAGTACTGACCCCTTGTATTTTCTCACCGGAATACTGCACCATCTGTCCGAGTCCTTCTCTGGTCGTAACGGTCCCCGTTCCACTGGGTCCAGAAGAACAAGGACGAGTATGTGCACCTGTGTTTGCGCGTACACTTGTGCACATTAATATATCCTGCGCATCTGACCGCTTCTACTACTGGACTCCGAGTACGCAAAAGTCCTGTGGCGATAGGTAGAGGTAGAGAGGTCTAGCCTGATGCAAGCTAGATTTTGTCTGATGCCTGCACACAGGCGGTCCCGGGGGTGTGAGTACACACCGTGGTCGCTTCCGCGCTGCAAATTTGGGGTGACGGCGCGGACTCGGCAGCACTCGGGATGACAAAGCAGCCCTGTTTAGGGAGGCACTGCTTTCCCCGCTCAGCCGGGGAGGGGGCTAGAAAAGGTGCCCTAAAAAAATTCTCGTCCCAACTTGTCAGATGGTAGTAACCGCGGCTATCATCGCATCATCCAAATCGTGGTCGACGTCGCAAGTATAATTTTAAAAGAACACCTGTTATGACGTTCGGTGCGTGGAACGTGCGAACGCTTCTCGATCGAGATGGTAATGCCTGCCCTGAACGTAAAACCGCCATAGTAGCTCGGGAACTTCATCGCTATAACGTGGATGTGGCTGCTCTCAGCGAAACACACCTTCCCGATGAAGGAGAGCTGGTGGAAGTAGGTGGTGGCTACACTTTCTTCTGGAAAGGTACTGCTACCTCCGAAACTCGACGATCAGGTGTGGGTTTCGCCATCAAAAATCACTTAGTAAAGCGTTTGGAGGAGTACCCTGTACACATCTCGGACCGTGTTACCACACTGCGCCTTCACCTGGACAAAGACAACTACCTTAATGTCATCAGTGTCTATGCTCCAACGCTAGACAAGTCTGATGACATCAAGGATAAGTTCTATGAGGAAGTGGCTTATTGCCTCGATAGCATAAACGCCAGAGAGCAGATTTTATTGCTAGGCGATTTCAATGCCAGGGTTGGTCGGGACTATGAGGCTTGGCCTGGAGTTCTGGGTAGACATGGAGTTGGCAACATGAACAGCAATGGTCAGTTGCTGCTCAGTCTTTGTGCTCAATACGGTCTGGCAATTACGAACACTATGTTTAGACTTGCCGCCAAGTACAAGACAACATGGATGCACCCAAGATCCAAGCATTGGCATTTGATTGACTATGCAATCGTAAAGCAAAATGACTTCAGCCAAGTGCAAGTCACCCGCGTAATGCGTGGTGCGCATTGTTGGTCTGATCACAGACTTATTGTCACTAAGCTGCGAATCCGCCTCCGTCACCCGCGTAGATCTCCTATTAAAAAGCTTGCGTCTTTGAACGTTGATAAGCTAAAAGATCTCGCGGTTAGGGTGAACTATGCTGAAGCTCTGTCTAAAAACCTGTTGCCAGCTAATGAGCTAGGTGATGTTGTTGCTGCCTGGCAAACTTTGTCATCTCATATCATGGATACCGCTTCAACTGTACTAGGTAAAAAAATCCGTCGCAACGAAGACTGGTTTGATGGAGATGATGAAGTCCTGCGGGCAGCATTCGACAGACACCGAGAACTCCTGCGACAGCACAAAAGACGAAGTGGAAGCGTTGCGGTCATAAAAGTTAGTGACCTCGAATTGCGCAAGCTGTCTCGAAATATGAAAGACAAGTGGTGGCAGGACAAAGCTAGACACATGCAATGGCTCACTGATACAAACCAGCTGGGAGAGTTCTACAGTGAGGTACGTAAGCTGATTGGTACAACCTACCATGCAAGGGTGCCTTTAAGGTCTCTAGACAGTAGTCACCTGTTGACGAGCAAGGAGGATGTACTAAAGCGCTGGGCTGAGCACTTCAATACTCTGCTGAATGTGGATCGATCAGCTGATCTACAAAGCATCAGTTTAATGCCTCAGCTCCCTTTTGCATTTGAGCTGGATGAGTCTCTATCGCATGACGAGGTTGCTACTGCCATCAGACAGCAACAAAACAAACGGGCGGTTGGCATTGACCTTATACCGGGAGAGCTGCTAAAATACGGAGGAGAGGAGTTGCACATATATGTGTGGGAACTATTTGTTCGCATGTGGGAGGAGGAGCGCGTTCCGGATACATTTAAAGTATCGCGCATAAGTGCTCTCTACAAGAACAAAGGTGACCGTTCGGACTGCAACTCATATCGCGGTATTTCGATCCTTACAGCCCCCGAAAAGGTCTTTGCGAGAGTTCTCTTAAACCGCCTAAAGAACTTGTCCGAAAAGATTCTGCCAGAAACCCAGTTTGGCTTCCGACCGGATCGAGGCACATGTGAAGCTATATTCTCTGTGCGTCAACTGCAAGAAAAGATCAGAGAACAGGATCGTCAGCTATACCTTTGCTTTGTTGACCTGGAGAAGGCTTTCGATAGCGTGCCTCGGGAAGCTCTATGGTTGGTGCTAGGTAAGCTCGGGTGCACAGAAAAGTTTGTGAGACTTCTCAGACTCCTGCATGATAATATGCAATGCTGCATTGCCGTAGACGGTGAACAAACAGACTTCTTCCCCGTTACCTGTGGGGTGAAGCAAGGATGCGTCTTAGCACCTACTCTGTTCGCCTTATACTTTGCGGTAGTAGTAAGAGAAGTCTTAGAAACTGTTTCTCAAGGAGTTCGCATCCGCTTCCGCACAGACGGCAGTCTTTTCAACTTGGCTAGACTTAAGGCTCGCACTAAAGTCTCATGCGCCTTGATCACTGAGATTATGTATGCTGATGACTTGTGCTTCTTAGCAGAATCCCCAGACGGCCTGCAGCAGCTGATGTCCGCATTCCATCAAGCCTGTCGTAAGTTTGGCCTTAAGATCAGTGTCAATAAGACGGAGGTGATGTCCCTGGACATACACGGTCACGAGACACTGACCATAAAACTTGGTGAGGATGTCCTGAAGCAGGTGGATAAATTTCGCTATCTGGGGAACACTGTAACATCTAAGTGTGACCTTGATGCTGAGATCAATAGCAGGGTGGGTGCTGCAGCTGCGGCATTTGGTAAGCTATGTTCCAAGGTCTTCTGCTCGCATGATCTTAAGCTAGCCACGAAAATATCTGTTTACATGGCAATCGTGCTGCCAAACCTCCTATATTCCTCTGAGACGTGGTGTGTATACCACCGCCACATTCGCACTCTGGATCGCTTCCACCTTAAATGCCTTCGTACCATCATGAAGATCAGATGGTCCGACAAAGTGCGAAATACTGAAGTTTTGCGACGAGCCAATGTTGGTGGCATTGAAGCTTATTTAATGCGTCGACAGCTTCGGTGGTGCGGTCATGTATCTCGTATGACGGAGGATAGAGTGGCGAAGCGCATCTTCTATTCTGAACTGGTGGAGGGCAAGCGGATTCCCGGTGGTCCCCTCCTCCGGTACAAGGATGTCCAAAAGCGTCATATGAAAAGATGCAATATAGAGCCCTCTTGTTGGGAAAGTTTGGCAGCACAACGGCCAGAATGGCGCAGGATGGTAAACAGCCAAGTACGCGAGTTCGAGGCTCAGCGTAAAGCTGACCTTGATACCAAACGCGACCAGTTAAAGGCTCGCCCTCCTGCTGCCATAACATATCATTTTGAGAACGGCGTACTCACGTGTCCTCAATGTTCACGAAGTTTCGCCACGAAGATAGGCTACATAAGCCATCTTCGAGCACACCAGCGCCGCTTATAAGTTTAGGGGTCAAAGTGGTCGCCATGGCCGAAACCGGTCGGACCAATCATCATCATCATGATAGAGCCACGCTGAAGCTATTACTGGTTACAGTATGAATGGATCCACTTGCCCGGGGTGGTACCACCCGACCCACAGAAACACTGACGTGAAGTAACAGTGCTTGCATTGTTGTGTTTCGTTCGGTCAGTGAGAGCGTTGGAGGCTTACCTCTCTACCTTTCCCTCTTACCTCATCTCCACCAACACAGGCTGGCAATGCACTTACGACTCCTCTAATGTTGCTGGTGTGTATGGATGGTGGTGTTCACTTCACATCAGGTGAATCACTTATTCGTATGCCTCCCATTAAATAAAAAAGAGGTTTTCCTAAACCCGTCTGATAAGCTGCTATCCTTAAGTAGAAATTTTTGTCTCCGAACGCTGATTGGTATATTCCGACAGCTGCAATTGAGAGACAGTCCCTCTGACGATAAATGACCATATTATCTCAGATGGTAGACACGCTATCCCCGGAGGGGTGCGAAGTTCCCCTGCTGGGCAGTGAGCCGTCTCAACCGCGAACTAGCGGAAGAGGCGGCCATCGTCCAGGCGTGGGCCATGCCCCCCCGCAGGACGATGTCGACGCGTCCGTAGCCCGCCTCCGTGGGGCACTTACAGAGGTTTGCGACGCGTCAATGCCGCGGAGCATACACCGCCCAGACAAAAGGGCGGTGTACTGGTGGTCGCCGGAGATAGCCGATCTCCGTGCGGCCTGCTCTGCGGCCCGGCGGCTGTTCGGGCGCAGTCGCCGACGGCGGCACCGGGACCCTGAGGAGGAGGCCCGGCTGTATGGCAGCTACAGGGAGTGCAGGAAGACCCTGCAGGCTGCCATCAGCCGGGCGAAAGAAGCGGCGTGGGAGGAGCTGCTACAAACGGTGGAGGGAGATCCTTGGGGTCGTCCGTATCGGATCGTAAGCAAAAAGTTGCGATCCTGGACGCCCCCGATGACGGAGACCTTCCAGCCGGAGGTGGTGGCGAGGGTCGTGGGAGAGTTGGTCCCCGACCCTCCACTGATATCTGCTCCTCTCATGCCCCCACCTCGGGCGGAAGTTGGGGAGGTGTCTGGCAGCCCTCTCCCAATTACGGAAGAGGAGATGGGGAGGGCTGTCAAACGCCTCCTCAACCGGCGGAGAGCGCCCGGCTCTGACGGGGTCCCGGGTCGGGTGCTCGGCCTTGCAATGGGTCATTTGGGGGGGTGGCTTCGGGAGCTGTTCGACCGGTGCTTGGCGGTCGGTCAGTTCCCGAAGCCCTGGAAGTTCGGGCGGCTCTGCCTGATCGCGAAGGCGGGCCGCCCTCCGGACTGCGCGTCCGGGTATCGGCCCCTCGTCCTGCTGGACGACGTCGGTAAGGTTCTGGAGAGAGTCGTCTCTTTCCGAATCGTCCAGCACCTGGAGGGAGTGGGGCCGAATTTGTCGGACGCGCAGTTCGGCTTCCGGGCAGCGCGTTCCACCATGGACGCTCTGTGCCTCCTCAAGTCGCTGTCCACGGAGGCGACCTCCCAGGGAGAAAGGGTGTTGGCGGTGTCCTTGGACATTGCCAACGCCTTCAACAGCCTGCCGCACGGGGTCATACGGGAGGCACTCCGATATTTTGGAGTGCCCCCGTGTCTGCGGGGGCTGGTGGAGGCGTACCTGGAAGGCAGGGAGGTCGCCTACGTGGACGGCGATGGGCGAATGATCCGGCGGGCGACAGAAAGAGGAATTCCACAGGGGTCGGTCCTGGGACCGCTCTTGTGGAACATGGGCTACGACTGGGTGCTCCGCGGCGTGCTCCCATATGGAGCGCGCCTAATCTGTTACGCGGATGACACCCTAGTCGTAGCCCGGTGGGGTGAATGGAGGGAGGTGGAGCGCCTGGCCACGATGGCCACAACTCTCGTGGTCAGGCGCATAAGGAGGTTGGGCCTCAGGGTTGCCCTTGAGAAGACCGAGGCCATACTTTTTCATGGGCCTCGGCGGGGGCCACCACCTGGGGCCCACATAATGGTGGAGGGCGTCCGAATCAGGGTGGGGGCCCAAATGAAATACTTGGGCCTCACCCTGGACGGGCGCTGGCGTTTCGAGCCTCATTTTGCGGGGCTCGGACCGCGAATTGCTGGAGCGGCGGCAGCACTCGGCCGGTTGCTCCCCAATGTAGGGGGGCCGGGTGCCGGGTGCCGTCGACTCTATATGGGAGTCGTGCGGGCGATGGCAGCCTACGGGGCACCGGTGTGGGCAGACGCCCTCGGTGTCGATAATGTGCGCGCGTTGCGTAATGCGCAGCGCACAGTGGCACTGAGGGCGATTCGTGCGTACCGCACGGTGTCCTCGGCGGCGGCCTTTACGCTTGCCGGCTCCCTTCCTTGGGAGCTGGAGGCAGGGGTTCTCGCCGCCGTGTACGAATTCACGGCGGCGAGGAAACGTAGTGGCGACCCCCCGGCTCCCAGGGAGATAGAAGTCAGGAGGCATGAGTTGCGGGAGGAGGCAACTAGGAGGTGGATGCAGGACCTGGCGGACGCGCGCTTTGGGACGTACACCGTTGACGCCGTCCGCCCGGTCCTACGGGAGTGGATTTATAGGGAGTGGGGCTCCCTGACGTTTAGGCTGGTGCAGGTGCTGACCGGACACGGATGTTTCGGGTGGTACCTGCACCGGATCGCTCGCAGGGAGCCGACCGCCGCTTGTCACGAGTGCGGTGCTGAGGAAGATACCGCGCAGCACACGCTTTCCGAGTGTGTTGCGTGGGAGGGACAGCGCCGCACTCTAACGGCGGCGGTAGGAAGGAATTTGTCGCTGCCGAGTGTGGTCTCCGCCATACTCGGCAGCGAACAGGCGTGGCGAGCAATGGCCTCCTTCTGCGAGGAGGTCATCTCGCAGAAGGAGGCGGCGGAGAGGGCCCGCGAGGTGGATCCTCTGAGTGGCCGTCTCCGCCAACGGCAGGAGGAGGCGGCGCCTTGCCCAACTCCTCCTGCCACTGTAGCCGGACCTGAGGGGATGGGCGGGGGGGGCTCATCTCCTCATTGCACAGGTCCGGCGGACGAGGGGAGGCAGCTGGTGTGTACCCAGTCTGCCTCTATAGGTAGGAGCTCGGCGGCCACCTTCCGCCGGGCGGACCGTTGGGGCGGCTCTACAAGGTTGAGTAGCAAGTACGATCCCTTGCCGCCCCAACAATTACGGTCTGACGGTACACCGTGGGGTTTTAGTCCGTGCGAGCCGGACATAACCCACCTTCTCCCCCGGGAGGGTGGGTATCCATAAGGGATTTCCCCACGTTAAAAAAAAAAAGAAAAAA
>JACEII010000262.1:0-60508 GCA_014332785.1 Antheraea mylitta | reverse complement strand
CCAACAGCTGAAGGATTTGCTACAATTCCATTGGGAGCGAATACCGCAAGATGACATAAACAGTCTCATTAATTCAATGAATAATCGTTGCCGACAAGTTCTGAATAGCAGAGGAGACCTTACTATGTATTAAATTGTTCTATTCTTTCACAATAAATACATTTTCTTTAGAAATTTTATTTTGTAAAAAAAAGTTTAGTTTCTTATGTATCTTAGTTTCTACAGTATATTCTAATATTGTTCATTTCGGTTATTAAAAGAACTTATAAAGACAACAGCTGTTATTTTTACATCATAGAACCCTAAAGATATTATTTTAAAAATAAAATACAACGTTATAATATGAAGAACCATCCTAAAATTTAAATTAGTACATGTTGCTTAGACTTTTTTGATGAGTGTATTTGAGTTGTAGTGAAAACAATTATATTATGTTAGTATGTTTCCAAGGCGATTACTTCTTATCTATACTGCTATACTAATATTATAAAGTTTGTGACGTTGTAGGGGGTAATCTTAGGAATAACTAGTCCGATTTGAAAAATTCTTTCAGTGTTATATAGCTCATTTATCAAGGAATACTAATATTATAAAGAGGTAAAGTTTGTGATGTTATGAGTTTGTGACGTTGTAGGGGGTAATCTCAGGAATTACTAGACCGATTTGAAAAATTATTTCAGTGTTATATAGCTCATTTTTCAAGGAATACTAATATTATAAAGAGGTAAAGTTTGTAACGTTTGGGAGTTTGTGACGTTGTAGGTAATCTCCGAAACTATGGGACCGATTTAAGAAACCTTTTAGTGTTATATAGCTCATTTATCGAGGAAGGTTATAGGCTATATATCATCATGCTAAAACAAATAGGAGTGGAGTATCAATAAAGTACATTTCAGAATTGGGGATTTTCCTTCTTGAGAGTCTCCGCTGCGTGTTAGCGTTAGCCCAATGTAACCATTCCACGCGAACGAAGTCACGGGCAGAGGCTAGTCTATACATATAATAAGAAAGTTAATCTACCGTGTCTGTAACACTGTGATTTTTCTGAAAAAAAAAGTCCCCAGGTGTATAGGAATAAGTAATACATTTCAATAATTTTTAGATATGTCTGTTTGATTATCTGTTTTTATAAACACGGATCACTGCTAAAGTACTGAGTTTACAATAAAACCACATTAAGAATATTTTCGAAAATAACTTAGTCTTTGTTTCATTAAAATCGGTCGACTCTATCAAAAGTTATTGTAATTTGAATGACGACTCGAGCTTAGTACGAGAAGAGTAGTCTATACTAATATTATAAAGAGGTAAAGATTGTGAGTTTGTGACGTTGTGAGTTTGCGAACTTGTAGGGGGTAATCTCAGAAACTACTGGACCGATTTAAGAAATCTTTTAGTGTTATATAGCTCATTTATCGAGGAAGGTTATAGGCTATATATCATCACGCTAAAACAAATAGGAGTGAAGCATCAATGTATAATGTTTCAGTATTGGGTTTTTCCTTCTTGAGAGTTTCCGCTGCGTGTTAGCGTTAGCCCAATGTAACCATTCCACGCAAACGAAGTCGCGGACAGAGGCTGGTAATATTATAAAACTGGAGGATTTGTTTGTTTAAAGATATATTGTTATAACCAATCGACAAAAGCAAAGACCGTGCATGACAGAATTTATAGTATTAAGTTAATCAAGTACTTTTTATCGGATACAAAAAAAAAAAACAGTGCTTCTGTTGTTTACAGTGACAGTGTACTCTTATTAATAGTATGAAAAACGGAATTAGATGTATCTAGAATTTCAACGTGTTTTAAAATATAGAAAAGTGGTAAAAACTAAAGTTATGAAGTGCTTTTATTTATAATATTCATAAAATACATAATAGTCCAAGTATTATACTAAACATACAAATGTAAAAGTACTGATTCTCTGATATATAATTAACTATCAGGCCCGGCAGACGTTGTCCAGACCTGATTATAAAAAGTCCTTGACAAATTATATACTAAAATCTTCCCCATAAATCTCTTTATCCATTGGTGAAAACCGCAAGAAAATCCGTTTAGTAGATATTGAGTTTATTGCGAATAGACAGTCAGACGCGGTAGGAGACTAACTTTATTTTTGGCAATCAATCTTTCCGATTATTACTGCCATTGTCACGTAGTTAATAATATCACAAACTTCGTGCGATCATTCCAATATTAAGCATCGTGTGAAACCATATTCTAACAAGATGGTGGATCCCTTGCTAGAACCTTCCAGGGAGTTTTTGTGGCATCTCAGAATTTCATGCTCCGTGTTATTATTTTCCATTCACTTCACTTATGAATAATAAACTAACTATATTACGTAAAACACCACCAACTTTACACAATATATAGTCAAATAATACAAGATTATGAATAAAATATAAAATCCACTACATGACAGACTAAAATCCCGCCAAAAACTCCTGGAGACTTTGTTCTATACTATTTAGGGGAGAGTAGGGTAATTGAGAACGGCGGGTAGTTGGGAACAGTTAGATAAATAGTACATCTCCTCGTACTACACTGTCGCGAACCTATTCTACGGCTGAATGCAGATCCATTCATTGCGTATGCGAAAGTGGGATTGAAAGGACGCACTAGTTTTGTCACGGTAAGTCGAACAATTATTTTTGTATTTTTGATATAATTTTCGTCATCAGTTATAGCACATGTAAGTATCATATTTTTGAGTTCAAAGGTGTTGTGTTTTTGCTCATATCATATACACAGTATCTGTTTTACAAATGCAATATAGATTGAAGGTAATAAAAAATGCTTTTGAGAGTGGCGACAATTTTTATGTGTACTGATTCGGGTAATTGGGAACGGCATTAGGTGAGTAAATTCCTAATTACCACTTACCCTCTTAATTACCCATAGTATTGCTGGTTGATTGTGTAAAAATATTTAAACTTTACAAATTATTTCAGATGCCTCGTAATTACGTAAGAAAGATCGATCAAACGTCTTTCTTAATTACCTCATACCATATCCATTTCCCCCACGGGATGATCTCAATTACCCCATAGGGTATCGGGTAAACAGGAACGGCAATGTTTTTTGTTTTAGTTTCTATTTTTATTACAATGCAAATTTATAATAACGTTTTATGTCTACTAAGTATATAGATAACTAAAGTTCATGTAGCAACAAAATTTGATTTAGTTTATAACTTTTTTCTATTATTTTTTAGCGTTTGAAGTTAAGTGTTCCCAATTCCCCCACTCTCCCCTAATATTTTGAAAACTGGGTGACGGATAAAGTGCGGCGTAGGCTGGTGTGTGATTCTAGGATTATGAAATTGTGCATAAAGTTTTTTTTATTCTATGGAGCAGTCAATAAACGTCAGGATTCGGTATAATAGATCTCAATGAGACCACTGTCTCGTCCTCAAGCCAACCTTACACAGGCTCTATTACTCTTCCTTATACATTATATGAGCAACAAAAAAGGAAATCTTCATTGAGTAATCTCATCGGGTATCCTGCTAGTGACATAAAAATAATTTGAAACTTCTCCCAATACTTATTTATACCTTTAAATATTAATGCTCTTTGCATATTCTCGAAAGGGTTTGAAAAATGACATTCTAAGTAGAAAGAATGTACTATTTTAAATAGTTTCAGTATTATCCAATAGGTTCGTGAAAGTTAACTTTTTTCGAACAAGCTTTTTAAATATATTTTCTCTCTCTCTTTCTCCGTCTCTTAATATCATGTTTTTATTAATAAGAAGTTCGCTCGTGATTTTTCCTCGGGAATGCGTTTTTGATTACAGGTACCTCTTTAAATTGAAAATTAGCCATAAAAGTTTGAAAATACTGCTTCTGCCAACAGAAAAGCGATATTTCGGAGAGATCTCTTCTCCATTTTAGCCCTGTCTCAATTGGGAAGAAATTACATTCAAATTAGTTACATAGTTATAGTCATGTGACGTTTTGACCGTTTCAAATTTATGTTTATTTTTAATAATTATTCATATTTAAAATATACGAAAACTTATTTATAATTTTTAATATTATTTAATACATAAAAAATTAGTTAAATACTTTTCAATAAAATCAGTTCCGTTACGTCATACAAAGTTGTAAAGATGTGAAACAAAAGAACGGCTCTTGTGAGGTATATTACATACATTATAATTCTAGTCATAACTAGAAATATTCTTTAAAAAGTCACAAAGTAACCACATAATAATAGTATGTTATGGGTCTCGCTTAAAGTGTTTTAATAAGTGTGGCTAATTTTTGAATACAAATTAAGAATAGTTTGGTAAAACTATTGTTGAAGTCACTAAACTCTACAACAAATCCGTCGACAAAACCTATAAGTTTAACTGAATTCAGTGAATAACGCTTAATTGAGAAAAAAACCTCTCGAAAGGCTCTTATCTGTGAAATGAGCTCATTTAGTTTACTTCTATATACTTCCGATGAGATATACTGTGTTATTATAAAAAAGTTAAATACGTATTGAACACTAGCTTTAAAACGGTTACGTTTTAAATGCACCGTACTCGCTAAATGTTCGCCATTTTGTTTTTTTGTCTCGCTTTGGTTAGGTTAAACTTGTGAAAAAAGGATAACACGGACTTGCCTCGGGCGAGCGCAGTGAATTTAGTACAAAACCTTTTTAAAGCAATTATTTAATACGCATTTAACTTTTTTATAATAATACCGTTAAAGTTTAGAATAGTTATTACAAACATTTACAGGCTATCCATTGATCGGAACATTTTTGAAGGGAATATACTTTTAATTATAAAAAAAATAATTTCACGTAAGTGTATTTGGAAGTAATTAAAAAGTCAAGATTACAATAATACTACACGCAGTGCTACGATTAAAAATGTGGAGAGAAAGAACACGATAAAATCAGATCAATGAGCTTAATTAAAGATAATGATAAAAACTGAATAAGATTTCACTGTAGAAGCAACCGTCATATCTATTTTTACTGCCAAGTAGCCGCGCTTGCGATCGTGGCAACCAACCTATCAATAACTGATCTCGATTGAACTGTAATTTCATCTCGAGTGTTTATAGACGACTAGAACTTGTGGTGCTCTTTAAGATCTGGGCGGTAGTTCTCTTTTATACCAACATTATGCGAAATATAATGAATTCCGATTTATTATTAGTACCTGGACGACGGAGCCTAGTTCGGTTCTTTAAAAAACTTCTAAAAACTGTTAGGTTTGCCTCACAAAATTAGCATTTTTTAACAACAAAAAATATTAAAATCTTTGGCTGTCACTCGGATTCGATCTGGAGTTAGACAGATTATCGAAACAGGCGATTTCCATCTGAGCTATTCTTGTTTTGAAAGCGGCGGCGTAATTTACCTTTATATTCTAACTATATTTTTTCATTGCTTGAAAACTCAGAGAAAAAATGAATGAAATCCAGCTAGATCGATTTATCATCCCCGAAACCACCTACATACTAAGTTTCACAGAAATCACTGTCACCGTTTCCGAGATCCTGAATATATAACAATACAAAAATATACAAGAACTGCTCGTTTAAAGGTATTAGATATATAGATAGATACATTTTATATAGATAGATACATTTGACACATGTGATATTGAATTAAATGTAGTCTGTTCATTATGAGAAATAGTGATATGCCCAGTATCATCGTTTGGAAAAGTAACGGATGCACAATACGATCAAATGGTGAATCCAAGACAAAGACGTTTTTAATACTACCATTAGCTTTTGAAAATAAATTATTTTTTGTTGATACATGAGGTTGAATTGCAACTTTGTAACAGCGGAGGTCTAAGTCATGGATTGCTTATAATAGTCCCATGAAGCTGTTAAGACCTTGCTGGGTCAATAGCGTAGTCATTTCGAAAAAAAAAGATTACTTTTATGAACAAAATTCGTATTTTGATTATATACAAAGTATGATTTGGCTCATTTTTTTATTAATTCATCATTTGAAGTGAGTTCACCATAAAAAATAATAAACATTACAATAATAGTTATATTTTATAATATCATTGTTGAATGTAGGTTGAAAAATGGTAATTAGAACGTAAGAGTTAAAAAATACATATAGTCGAGCACAGCATTTTTTGAAGTTTGTAATTATTGACGGCTGTCAAAATGTCTTTTTTATTTACATGTGTGTATAAGTTGTGTAAAATTCAAGCAGTAGTGTGAGTAGTGCATATTTTAATTAATTTAATGTATTTTAATGCATTTTATATAAAATAAATAGCTTTCTGCACTTCTCCGCCATATAAACATTAACTATGCCAAATTTCAAGTTCACCCGTTGACAGGAAATAGGTTAAAAAGGGGCACAATTTCTTTGCTTAACGTATTAATATATACACTCATCAAAAAAGTCTAAGCAACATATACTAATTTAAATTTTAGGATGGTTCTTCACATTATAACGTTGTATTTTATTTTTAAAATAATATATTTAGAG
Organism: Antheraea mylitta; assembly: GCA_014332785.1. Taxonomy (NCBI): domain Eukaryota; kingdom Metazoa; phylum Arthropoda; class Insecta; order Lepidoptera; family Saturniidae; genus Antheraea; species Antheraea mylitta. The sequence goes on along the minus strand of JACEII010000262.1, from coordinate 54,035 downwards.
TTCTATGATGTAAAAATAACAGCTGTTGTCTTTATAAGTTCTTTTAATAACAGAAATGAACAATATTAGAATATACTGTAGAAACTAAGATACATAAGAAACTAAACTTTTTTTTTTACAAAATTAAATTTCTAAAGAAAATGTATTTATTGTGATAGAATAGAACAATTTAATACATAATATGGTCTCCCCTGTTATTCAGAACTTGTCGGCAACGATCATTCATTGAATTAATGAGACTGTTTATGTCATCTTGCGGTATTCGTTCCCAATGGAATTGTAGCAAATCCTTCAGCTGTTGGATTGTTGTCGCNNNCTCCGTCCAAGTCCTTCAAAACACGTCTCTGGAGCATGTCCCATGCGTGCTCGATGGGGTTGAGATCTGGCGATTGTGCAGGCCACGGCAATACCCGGATGTTCTCCGTTGCAAAGTATTCACTGGTTCGCCGAGCTGTATGTGAACGCGCATTGTCATGCATTAACCTAAAATCGGAGCCAAAGCTTTGTGCAAATGGGTAGACATAAGGTCTGAGAATATCCTCAATGTAATTTTCAGCATTCATGTTTCCATTTACAAAAACGAGCTCAGTTCGCCTGTTCTTCATAATACCCGCCCATAACATAACTGTTGAACCGCTGTATGGATGAACTTCTTGAACGCACCTGAGCCTTTCAGTATTTCCGGGCCGACGATACACTCGCACCCTTCTTGTATCAGGCTTAAACCCGAATCGCGACTCATCGGAAAACATAATTTTATGCCATTGTTCCTGGGTCCACGTTATGCGTTCTCTACATCATACATATCGACGAGCGCGATTCCCGTGACGTATCGGTGGGCACCTGATTGGGCGTCAAGCTCGTAAGCCGTACTCATGCAGTCGATTTCGCACAGTTTGTGGACTTACATCAACACCACTTGAAATTTGTAGCCTCAAACTTATCTCTCGAGCGGTTAACATCGGCTGGCGTCTTGCAGTCAGTTGTATGTACCGGTCTTGCCGAGTGATTATACTCCTTTTACGGCCTAGATGCTGTTCAGCGGGTTCTCCTGTATTATTGTAGCGCTGCCAAAGACGACAAATAACACTTATATGAATGCCAAATTGTCGAGATACCTGAGATTGATTACTTCCCGCTTGCAACATCCCTACAGCTCTTCGCATTTCATCTGCCATCAAATGACGTCGCTTCATGACATAAAGAATATCTAACAATTCAATTTTGTCGCTAACTTTATTTAAATGGTTGGTAAAATTATAAAATCAAGACTAAACGTAGCAATTAAAAACCACTTAAATTCAAACAATTTCGCAGTCATTTGAGTTTTATGAAAAAACAAAACATAATCAAATTTTTTTTTACAACCAGCCAGTATGTCATCAATAACAAAAAAGTTTACTTACCTACGCATTTTGTTTGAGTAAATACTTAGAAATTAATTAATATAAATGGTAAAATTTGAAATATCACGCATGTTGCTTAGACTTTTTTGATGTGTGTATATTATACTCCAAAGTATTTGTATAATATGTATAACACATATATGTGAATAACGAAGGAAATGACAATAGAATTCTGTAATGGCGGCTAATGAAAATTTAAATAATTATGTATATATANCTTAACGGTTTAAATTATTTTTTTATATAAAAAAAAACTTTTTGTGACTTAAATATAAAAGTTAGATATATGATGTGGTTGACTTTTTTGTTGGCATTATCAAGCTTCAGAACTTAATCATATATTTGTCATTGTCATGGTAGCGTTCGTAAGAATCGTTTACGTTGGCACCCGATTAGGCCTCCCACGGCAGCGGCTCAAGCCTAGGTTCGATCCCTCGGTAGGGAGCCTTTGATTGCGTTGCTTGCGCGATACGGTGACACACAAATATATATCACCGCTACAACACTACACGATCTCACCCCCACACACGTGCACCACTACACGCTTACACATGAAAGTGAAGGGGTTTACTTTTATCCCTTATCGAACTGAAAAACTCTCAATTTTCCGATAATAAATATATGGAGGAGTTATTGAGGCGTGTATGCTTGGTACACATATACGTTTCAACAACTCATACATATATGAATAGTTAGCTAGGTTAGCTAAGATAGGTCACGAGTTTGCATGCAACACGCAACAGCCAAGCCGAGTCCAGTGAAGCTGTTTAGACCTTGCTGGGTCAATAGCGTAGTCATTTCGAAAAAAAAGCAACACATAATAATTTGTTAAAGTTATAGTCACTACGATTCAACAGAAAACAATGTGCCATAGATTTCAACGGTTTGCCTATATTTTGAGCACAATAAGAAGATACTATCTCATATCTCACACCTATATATACATTTATCCAATTCACACCCTCGCAATAGAAGTTTCATTTCATTAATCCAGTCGGTGACGGCAATAGTTTTCTATAAGAAACGATTACTTTCAAAAATAAATTGGAAATACTTGACGAAGTCTGTTTGTGAGTACATTTGGCGATGTAAGCTCAGTTTAGTATCATAAAAGCGGTTTCAGAAAGTAAGTACAAAGCTGGTAGGTGCGTCACGATTTCAAGCCGGTGTAAGTGATTCTGTTATAATTTACAATGTAATATTATTGAATCGTGTGTACGGTTACAAAAACAAACTGAAATCAAAATAGTCATGTCACTATACTATAAAATCTTCATGTAAATAATTACGATTATAAATTAAATAAGTTGTGAGAGGACTCTTGTTCTCACAATAACAAATTATTAATTCGATAGAAAAAAATGTTTTAATTTATTCCTTCATTTCAAAATCATAAATAGTACAGCTATGTAACTATCGATTCCAATCCCTAGATAATAATATTTGATATTCGAATAAATTTATTCTCGATCAAATACTACCCCATCACTATTGCGAGGCGGAAAAATTATTCTAAATTTGACAAAGTTTAGTATCCTTTTGTGACTTCGGAAGGTATGTGTGGTGTCCCCCAAGATAAAATCTAAAATATACTAACAACAAAATATAACCTATACACCAGGAATAATAAGCCCTATATACATATCCTATCCAATATCCTGTTGCATACAACTACAGATTGCAATGACCAATTATAATTAGAATTATATTCCATTCCATTCCAATTATAATCCATGCTTATTTCTCACTATCTGGGTAAAAAGGTCTGGAGATAATCTCTTCCAGATGTATTCATAACCTGTGTCATGAATTTTTGACTCAGCGATAGCCAATAACACGGTTATATCTATCGCGTGGCCACTATACGATAACCTTGCCCACCACTAACTAAACTTTACTTACTAACTTGGTGTTCGATCCCTCGGTAGTGAGCCCTGAGTGCGTTGCTTGCGCAATACGGTGATACACAAATATACATCATTGCTACAACACTACACGATCACCCCGACACACATGCACGCCTACACGCTTATACATGAAAGTGGAAGGGATTACTTTTTTCCCTTATCGAACTGAAAAACTCTCAATTTTCCGATAATAAATATATAGAGGAGTTGTTGAGGCGTGTATGTTTGGTACACATATACGTTTCAACAACTCTTACATATATGAATAGTTGACTGGCGGCGGATGCGGGGGCGTCCGTCGCCGTGAAGAGAAGGCCCGAGACGTGAAGCACGGTCTCAGCCGCCGCTGCAACAAAGAAGCCTGGGGAGCGACATCTCTCTTCCCGAGAGGAGGGTCCCGTATTACCATCTTGCGGGTACCCGAGCGCGTGGCCAGGATAGTGGAAGAATGCTAGTCGTGCACCCGCATCCTGGTCCACATTTACGTGCTGAGCGGCAGAGGGGTTTTTAGTCGGTAGGAGTCCGACATAACCCCACGTTGTCCCCCGACAACGTGAGGCGTATCCCAAGTAGGATTTTCCCCTCTATAAAAAAAAAAAAAAAAGGTTAGCTAAGATAGGTCGTGATTTTGCATGCAACAGGAAACAGCCAAGCCGAGGTGTGCCGTACACCCTTGAGCTGGCTGCCAAAAAAAAATTGGCTGAGTGCCTTAAGCGCTCGTCTTAGTAGTTCGGTGAAGCTGTTAAGACCTTGCTGGATCAATAGCGTAGTCAATTAAATAAAAAATATATATATATATTAAAAAAGACTTACTAATTTGGCTATATTTATTATAGGATAAGTAATTTTCAAGCTGACTGTACATCTAGAAAAGCTTATCGAGTAGATCTACAGCCACCACTGCCACCGGCTTTGTATATAAATTGATATACTTGTGACAGTCGTTAGATACAAGGAGGAGATAACATTGACAGCGCTGTAATCGTTCACAGTGCTCAGATAAAGGCCACAATAGATTATCTGTAATGACAGTAGCCCGTGTAATTTACTACCGTTTTATCTCATTCGAATAGTATGAGGATAAATTGATATTACGAAATGTGAATAAATCGAATCGATTACTTTGCTCACTACGACTTCTAGAGGACCACGGCATAGTATAGTATAGCCAGTAATAGTTTCTTAGGTAACAGTGTTAGGTTTTACAATAAAGTCCCAAAACATGTTACCGATTTGCCGGACTGCAAATTTAAGCGCCACGTCAAACGGGTGTTAGTATCAAAATGATATTATAGAGTGGATCAGTATATGAACGATAGTGATGTCTGGAATTGACTTCTCTCTGTGCATCCACTATAAGCTGTATGATGTAATAGAAATGTATGTAAACAAAATGTACCGGATCGAGTTGCTTGCCGGTTCTTCTCGATGGCTGAGTTGTTTTCCGAACCGGTGGTAGTTTTTGACGTTCATAAGCGCTTTATTAGGGCCTAAACTGAATAAAGAATTTTTGATTTTGATTTTGAGTAATATAATCTTTGTTTCATTAAAATCGGTCCACTGTATCACAAGTTGTTGTAGTTTGAATGACGACTCGAGTTAAATACGAGAGAAGAGTAATAACCTATACTATTATTATAACGCTGGTGGGCTTTTTTATTTGGTTAAACACGCTAATGTCAGGAACTACTGGTCTGATTTGAAAAATTATTTCAGTGTTAGCTTATTTATCGAGAGGTTTTTTATAATTACGCTAAGACCAGCAAAGGTTGAGCAACAATGTAGATAATTTCAAAATCAGAGTTTTTTTCCTTTTGAGAGCTTCTGCTACGTAGCGTTAGCAGAAATTAACTAATCCACGCGGACATAGTCGCGGGCAGAAGCTAGTTGATAATAAAATCTCATTAGTTACTAAAATAAATAACCAACTCAGTACACATACGATACAAGATTTATTCAATGAAATCAAACAATAATAATCCTTGAAATATATTTTAACCAATTCTAACAATTATAAATGAGCCAATAAGAATCAACAAATACTTTACATATATATTTAATATAGCGAACGCTGGATCCTAGGGCGGCATTTTAGGGGCTGCAAATTTGGGGCCAAATGTTTTTTTCATATTTTACAGAAAAAAATATTCATGTTGACATACCTGTTATTCTAAAACAACCACACAATCAATTCAACATGTAATATATTAAAGACAAAGTCTTATTGTATAGTCGTGTCCAACGATTTGGGAATCAAGGATCTAGAAGTACCAGTTACCTGTCAAATACTGTTTTTGATGCGTTAATTCTCTTGATGTGTCAAAACAGTGTTAAAACAGTTTGTGTTTAGGCTAAAATGGTCAAGAGACCTTGCAATGCACTACGGTATTTTCCATCCTTCTTTAAATCCGTTAACTGCCATATTTTCTTCCCTCAACCGCCTCACCGGTGCTTAAGTCAGTCCAAGTGCATAATAACTACGGCTAGTCCGGTGAAGCTGTTAAGACCTGACTGGGTCAATAGCGTAGACAATTCGAAAAAAAAAAAAAACTACGGCGCACATAGCTGTGATCTAATATTCATAATTAACTGCATTATAAACGTTAATGAATACAATTAGAGATTAGAAGCGAAAGGTGCGGAACCGAAGTGTCAGTGAATGAAGAGGAGGCCTCCTACGACCGTGACAACAGCTCAAAGGTGAGTCCCGTTTTTTCATATATCCTAACGACCGTTGTGCATTCTTAGCGATCACCAGGAAAGCATCCCACCGACTTATTAAACCTTTTTCATCACAATTACAACCAGCGTCAAAAGTTTGGTAACAAGAAGGACGAATTATTTCCCATTAAACATCGATTCAATACCAGATATTGTAATTTAAATTGTTATTAATATGAATACGAATTATACGAATGAATAGAATATTCAATGAAGACATTGGTAGGGGCGGTTAAATTTGAATAGCTGACAGGCGGCAAAAGTGACAGTCCGCTACTGTGAACTGTGAACTTGTTGTGTTTGTAAGTGTTAGTTCAAGGTTCTTACTATAAAAAAAAAGATTAGAAAAATCGTAAAGAAAAGTGTAGCATACAACGTGCTTACAAAATTCCATATAAAAGTTAGAGTGAGTGAGTCAGGCAGAAGAGAATAATGATATCTTCAAAAATATTGACAAAATTGAAAGATTAACATTTAGTTGCTCAGTTGTCAATTTATTTTATTTCAGTGTCGTATTGGAAATAGAAAAATTATCTTATTATCTTTTTAATTACACCAATGCGAATTCAGGTAAATTAATAATTGTTAATTTAATAATTGTTCAAATGTACCATATAGAATAAACATTTCTGTTGATATGTATCATAATTTGTGTCAGTGTACTAGAATTTTATGTTACAAAAGCTCTCAAGTATTCAAATAGTCTTCTCGTAGTTCTGTTAATTAATCTCGCTTAAAAGTGGTAAACTGTTTAATTAGGGTTTAGATTGTTTTGATATTGAACTATATCTAAATCAAGTAAATGATGATTAAATTAAATTTTACATTGTTTTCTCTTCTTTCGCCTTTTTTTTGATTGTGCACCATAACCTGTGAAAGAAAATATTATAAGTATGTTGATAAAAAAAATTCTAGAGGATTGGATTTTACTCAAAATGTAACAGTGAATATAGTGTATGCTGCAAACAAAGTCGATTTTTGCATAACTATGCTTCATAATATTAATTTGTAATGTTCTACTGGTATAATCTATATACTATTTTTAATTGTTAATATCTGCCTTTTTAGTTACCTGGAAAAATAGTCCGGAGAAGCTGTAAAGACCTTGCCAGGTCAATAGCGTAGTCAGTTCGAGAAAAAAAAAGTTACCTCGAAAAACTAGTATTGTACAATATAACATTTAAAACAAATATTATCATGCCAAAATAAGAAATCACTGTTTTTTACTACTAGTGGGTTGGGCACACGTTGTTCCGCCCTGATAATGAAAAAACATTGACAAATCATTTGCCTAAACTTTCCTTATGAATCAATATTTACTGGAGAAAATCACATGATATTTTGTTCAGTAGTTTTTGAGGTTAACGTGAACAGACAGACAGACATACACACAGACGTATCAGAGGAATTTGATTTATAATGTGTATATATTAAAAAATTGTAATAATATAGAACGTATAAAAAGTAACGAAATACTAATACAAAAAGATATACACTCAAAGAAATGCTCGTCGAATCGATGTACGAGTATTAGAAGTCAGAAAGGCATAAACGAACGTTAGGTGTTTAGACAGGTTAGCCTTAAAACACTCGTATACCAAATTCGTTGAGATTGACGTCTCTCATTTCTTTTATTTAATCAATTTCTGGAAGTGTTTGTCATGGAAGTATTTAATCAATTAGTAGTCCATTCTCACCCTTTCTCTCAATCTTCCGTCTTTCTTCTATTTCCCTGGGCTTAAAAGGCTTTTCCATCCGTTTTTTAACCGCCGCATAATTATATACGGTGGCAAGCACCTCCGCCTCCAGCTTCCAGGGAAGGGAGCCGGCCAGGACTATGGTTGCCGCCAAGAACACCGTCCTATAGCCTCGTAGCACCCTCAAAACCACAGTACACTGCGCAGCTCGCAGCGCACCGATATTGGTGGCGCTGAAGGCGTCCACCCATAATGGTGCCCCATAGGCTGCCATGGACTGCACGACTGCCAAGTATAGGTAGAGACAGGTGGCACCTGCCCCCTCTCCACGTATTGAGGAGGAGTCGTCCGAGCGCCACTGCCGCTCTAACTATGCGTAGTCCGAGCCTCTTAAAATGGGGCTCAAACCGCCAGCGTCCACCCAGGATGAGGCCCAGATACTTAATCTAGGTTCCCACCCTGACATGGATACCCTTCACGTATATTTGGGCCCCTAGAGGTGATCCTCTCCGAAGCCTATGGAGCTTTAGGGCCTCGGTCTTATCTAGGACCACCTCGAGGCCTAGTCTTCTTATGCGCCTGACCACGAGAGTGACTGCCTCCGTGGCTAGGCGCAATAGGTTATTAATATCCTCTTCTCGGGCTACGAATAGGATCTCATCCGCGTAACAAAAGAGGCGCGCTCCAGAAGGGAGCACCGAGTCGTAGTAGGGAGCGGGAGAGAGTACAAACTTATAGCTGCTACTGTTGAGATGGTTGTTTATATTATGACACTAATACATATGGTTATATAACTTCATATGGATGTTACTGGTATTAAATACATACCTGAGGGTCATGAAGTAGATTATCTCGACAAGACTGAGAAACGAGAAGCCCAGAAACAGTCCGAGGAGACCACCGCAGTTTGCAAGGAAATCGGTAATTCCAAACAATTCGGAGCGACTCATCGAGATATAACGTGGCCGTTTATAGTATAAACGCATCAATGAATATACTTTTCTAAAAGATAATTATTCCTTTATAATTACAATCATTAATTGCTTCATGATAAACAATAATAATGAGTTTATATGAAGATAATATAATATCTGTTGAGAACACCGTCCAAAACAAGGCTGAAGAAAGAGATTTATTAATGGTAAATGGTTTATCTATATATTAATACGTGAAACAAAAAATCTGTACCCCTTTTTTAACCAATTTCCCGTTAACGGGTGAACTTGAAATTTGGCATAGATAAAGTTTATACGGCGGAGAAGTGCAGAAAGCTTTATTTTATATAAAATGCATTAGAAGTACATTAAAATAATTAAAAAATAAGGATTACTCACACTAATGCTTGAATTTTACACAACATATACACACATGTAAATAAAAAAGACATTTTGACAGCTGTCATGATTACGAACTTCAAAAAAGGTTTTGAAGGTGGTAGCTATGCACAACTGTATGTATTTTTTAACTCTTACGTTCCAATTACCATTTTTCATCCTACATTCAACAATGATATTATAAAATATAACTATTATTGTAATGTTTATTATTTTTGATGGTGCACTTACTTCAAATGATGATCTAATAAAAAAAATGGCCAAATAGTAATTTTTATAATCAAAATGTGAATTTTGTCCAAAAAAGTAATCCATGACTTAGACCTCCGCGGTTACAATGTTGCAATTCAACCTCATGTAGCAAAAAAAGAATTTATTTTCAAAAGCTATAATGGTTGTATTAAAAACATCTTTGTCTTGGATTCACTATTTGATTGTATTGTGGATTCATTACTCTTCCAAACGATGATACTGGGCATATCACTATTTATCATAATGAAAAGACTACATTTAATTCAATATCACCCAGAAATACCACCCAACCATGGTTTCGTGTAAAATTAATTGAAAATTGTGTTTTGGTTGCGATAAATTTCTTTCAAAAATCAAAATCAAAAATACTTTATTCAGTTTAGGCCCTAATAAGGCACTTATGAACGTCAAAAACTACCACCGGTTCGGAAACAACCCAGTCATCGAGAAGAACCGGCAAGAAACTCGATCTGGTTTATCTTTTTAAAATATATGATATTTAGACTATATTACATACATGACAGAAACTTTTAATGGAAAAGAAATTTAATGGATGCACAGAGATGAGTCAATTCCAGACATCACTATCGTTCACATACTGATCCACTCTATAATAGCCTTTTGAGAACAAAACCCGCTTGACATAGCGCTTAAATTCACAATCAGGCAAATCGGTAATATCCTTTGGAATTTTGTTATAGAACCGTACACTATTTCCCAAAAAACTATTACTCGTTTTACTAAGTCTAAAAAATGGGATAACCAGTTTGTTACGGTTCCTAGTATTTAGACTATGCCGGCTTTTTACAAAATCCAGTTTATCAAGGTTCTTTCGGACATACATTAAATTATCAAGAATGTATTGGGAAGGCAGAGTTAAGATACCGAATTCCTTGAACTTAGTCTTTAAGGATTCACGAGGTCCCATATTGTAAATTGCTCTAACTGCTCGTTTTTGTAATAAAAATATGGTGTCTACCTCAGCTGCTGTCCCCCACAACAGAATGCCAAAAGACATTAAGCTATGGAAGTAGGCGAAGTAGACTAACCTAGCAGTGGCAATATCAGTTAGCTGGCGTATTTTACGTACTGCAAATGCAGCAGAACTTAATTTGCTTGCCAATTGTTTAATTTGAGGACCCCATTGTAGTTTTAAATCCAGTATGATACCCAAGAATACAGTATTATCAACTAACTCTACAAAATTCCCCTCAATCCTGATGCTGCTATCCACTCGTGGGACATTAGGCAAAACAAATCTTATACATTTTGTTTTGCCTGTATTTAGCACTAAGTTATTTAATGCAAACCAATGAGAAATTTCATTTAGAGTATTATTTACATGCCTAACCTCTGAATCTGTCCTTTTCACTTTAAATATAATTGAAGTATCGTCTGCAAAAAGCACCATGTCAGCACAGTTATTGACCATTAGCGGCAGATCATTTATGTATATTAAGAACAAGAACGGGCCCAGTATAGAGCCCTGAGGGACGCCAATTCGCACAAAGGATCCTGCAGAGGTTACCCCTTGTATGCTAACTTTCTGACAGCGATCTTTTAAATAAGAGACTAGAAGGTCGAGAGAAGTTCCACAAATACCATAATGTTTTAATTTTAGAATAAGTGTACTATGGTCAACGCAATCAAAGGCCTTAGACAGATCGCAGAACACACCAACTGCATCATGCGAATCCTCCCAGGCACTCAATATATAGCTTATGAGCGTTGCCCCAGCGTCAGTAGTCGATTTCGATTTCGTAAAACCACACTGTCGACCATCCAGAAACTTATGTACATTGAAATAGTTCACTAATTGGTTGAGCATAATCTTTTCAAAAACTTTACTTAACGACGGAAGTACAGAAATAGGTCTATAATTCCTAAGACTACTTCTGCAGCCTGATTTAAACAAAGGAACTTCTTTGCTAATTTTCATTAAATTGGGGAAAGTTCCTTTTGCTATACACTGGTTAAATATGTTAGCCAAATGTGGTGAAATAGTAACAATTAAAGACTGTGTAGCGGGACTCGCGACCGCTCGGAACCGGTCGGCTGCGATCGGCATCGCGCTTCGTGCGCGATCGGTTTTACGTGCCGAGCCAGTCGATCCGCAGTACTGACGCCGGGAGGCTGCGCGCACGCGCCCTCGCGCACTCGCGAAATTGTTATAAGTATTGTGTCGTCACAAGTGCATAAACATTGTATGTCAAATCTGATATCGTGATTATAATAAATGTTCGTACGTGCACAAATGTGTGGTTTCATTCCAACCGCCCACAACTGTACTACTGTTACCGATATACCCCATATGTCTTCGGTGTGTTTTAAATTTAATTGCTTGAAAGTCCTTATTATTTCACCTGCACTAATAGATAAGAATTTGAATTTTGAATCTATAGGTGCACTCATACTTTTTAAAAGAGCTGCGGCACCCTGGGCTGATGATGTTATATCCTTTGTTACTTGTAAAGGTATATTAGTAAAATAGTCTTGGAAAACAGATACCACCTCTGTACTTTTTGAAATATGTACTCCGTCCACATTAAGATTAAGTGAATTATCATTTATTTTATTTTTACCTAGTTCTTTATTTATGATATGCCAAACAGTCTTGGTCTTATTTCTTGATTCGTGAACTTTATTTCCTAAAAATTTTGCTTTGGCAGCAATGCAAACACGTTTAAAAACTTTGGAATAATTTCTAACATAAGCATGAAAGGATTCACTATTTGTTAGTGATCTCCTATAATAAAGATCATATAATCGATCTCTACTTTTTTTAATGCCTTTTGTTGCCCATTCACTAAAACTATTTTTCCCCTTTACATTAATAACTTTTCTTGGGCAATGTTGGCGCGCATTATTATATAGTCATGTTTCCGAACGTACAAGCGTCCCTTCCGCCTTCTTTTCTTTTTCCTACCAATCATCTGTCATTTACGCCACGATCCTTACCGCGGACGCAACAAAAAACGATCTCTTCATACGCAAGAATTGGTAGTCACCCATTACTACTATTCTAAAATATTTTGTAAAAAGCGCATAGACACTGATTCATATATAGTGCATAATATATATCGCCGCGAGTGAAGTGAAGTAAAACCAGCAGAATCAACACCGCCGCCTACGGGGCACCGGTCTGGGCTGATGCCCTCGGTGCCACCAACGTGCGCGCGCTGCGCAGTACGCAGCGTACGGTGGCACTGAGGGCAATCCGGGCATACCGCACGGTGTCATCGGCGGCGGCCTTTACGCTCGCCGGCTCCCTTCCCTGGGAGCTGCAAGCTGGGGTGCTCGCCGCCGTGTACGAATTCACGGCGGCGAGGAAGCGTAGTGGAGAGCCTCCGGCTCCCAGGGAGATAGAAGTTAAAAGGAGGGAATTGCGGGAGGAGGCTATAGGGAGGTGGATGCAGGACCTGGCGGACGCGCGCTTCGGGACGCACACCGTTGACGCCGTCCGCCCGGTCCTGCGGGAGTGGATTGGGAGGAGATGGGGCTCCCTGTCGTTCAGGCTGGTGCAGGTACTGACCGGACACGGTTGTTTCGGGTGGTACCTGCACCGGATCGCTCGCAGGGAGCCGACCGCCGCCTGCCATGAGTGCGGCGCTGAGGAAGATACCGCGCAGCACACACTCTCTGAGTGTGCTGCCTGGGAGGTGGAGCGCCGCACTCAGGCGGTGGCGGTAGGCGAGGATTTGTCGCTGCCGAGCGTGGTCTCGTCTATGCTCGGCAGCGAGCAGGCGTGGCGAGCTGTGGCCTCCTTTTGCGAGGAAGTCATCTCGCAAAAGGAGGCGGCGGAGAGGGCCCGCGAGGCGGATCCCCTCAGTGGCCGTCTTCGCCAACGGAGGACCGGCAGGAGGAGGCGGCGCTTTGCCCAACTCCTTTTGCCACCGTAGCCGGACCTGAGAGGATGTAGTCGGGGGGCTCATCCCCTCATTGCACAGGTCCGGCGGACGAGGGGAGGCAGCTGCCGTGTACCCAGCTGCCTCTCTATAGGTAGGAGCCCGGCGGCCACCTTCCGCCGGGCAGACCGTTGGGGCGGCTATCTAAGGGTAATAGCCTAGCACGATCCCTTGCCGCCCCAACACTACGGTCTGTAGGTACACCGTGGGGTTTTAGTCCGTGCAAGACGGACATAACCCATCCTCTCCCCCGGGAGGGTGGGTATCCATAAGGGATTTCCCCACGTAAAAAAAAAAAAAAAGAATCAACACCGGTGAGTCCGCATCCTTTATTTCGCAAAATCCCCCTTTGAACCAGCACCTTTACGCACAAAACATTTTTATGGTCCTTCGTTCCCAGATTATTGATCCTTCTTTCCTAAATTATCCTTTGTATTCCTTATTTTACAATCCTAAATTCGCAACGTATTTCATTTTTATATATACCCACCCGCTTGTCGTTATTTACGCGCCATATCGCATAGTTATTTGATATTTTAACTTTAATTTATATCAAATTACATTAAAATGGAGCATAGGTCTAATAAGGGAGACTTAGCTGAGGGTTCAGTAAGCATCCTTGCTGAAATATCCCTACTCGAGGGAAAAAAGCAATCGTATTTTCTACGCGCTAAAATGATTTTTGAATCTATACCACAGAGTACAGAGGATCGCCAAACGTCTTCTTTTATTAGTAAAGCAACAAATATTACTTTTATGCGCGATGAATATCTCGAAATAGTAGATAATATTAACAGACTTCATTTGAAAGTTAATGCGAAATACCTACCAAATTATGAAGCTATTTGGGCATTCGAAGATTATTATTGTGAAATTAAAAACGCTTTAACACGCTTCTTCACGCATACAAACATTAATTCCCATGAGAGCTCAATTCAAAATAATGGAGAATATTCAAATTTTTGGTTAGAAAAATTATCTATACCGGAGTTTTACGGTGAATATGAAAAATTTCCTATGTTCATCGAATGTTATAATTCAATGGTTCACAATAATTCAAATCTAAATGACTCATTAGGCGTTAGATATTTAACAAATAAACTCAAGGGTAAAGCTGAAAACATTTGGTTAAGTTTAAGCCCAACCGCAGATAATTATCATTTAATTTACAACGCATTAGTAGAAAAATACACAGACAACCGTGCTATTGCCACTACCTACATAGAAAAAATATTAAATTTAAACTCACTTCATAACGTAACGCCTACTCAATTAGAATCATTTATAGATGAATATTGTACGTCGATAGCCGCTTTAAAACAAGTAAAAATAGATAACTTATTAGATTTCATATTTATGCACTTAGGATTACGAAAATTAGACATCGATACCACTAAACAATTTGAGAATACAATTAGGAAGCAGTCATATCCAACTTACGATGACTTTACAGAATTTCTACGTGAACAGTTTAAAATATTAAAACGCACAACGCCCTGCAAAAAAAGCATCGCAAGCGTCGCACGGCAGCGCTCTGTCGCTAGTTACGCGAGCGCCCCGCTTGCGTCACAGTCACCGCGAGTCCCGCGCACATTCATTATCAATGAAGGCACAGCGCTAAGTAACAAACATTGTTCATTTTGTAATGCGATTGATCATCAACAATTATATAATTGCCCGAAATTTAAAATTCTTTCGCCTCTTAATAAATATAAACATATAAAATCTATAAACGGTTGTGTAAACTGTTTAAGTTTGACACACACAGTATTTAAATGTAACTCAACTCATAATTGTAAAACTTGTAATAAACGCCATAATACACTTCTCCATATTAATAATTACCGCACATCTACATCGAGTAATTATCTTCAAAATAATAATTCTTCAGATAATGAAAATGCACAAAATAATTTATTAAATAAAAACGAACAAAATACAATATCTCAAAATTCAACTTCCTTGCTATCTAATTCGACCGTGTGTCACAACATACTTCTCAGCACCGCGCAAGTTTGTGTTCGAGGAGCTAATAACAATAATTATTACACTGTTCGTTCACTGATAGATAACGCATCGCAACGTAATATAATAACTACCGCTTGTTGTAAACAATTAAATTTAAACATAATTCCGCTTTCTAATTCGTTTCTTAAGGGTATCGGTTTATCGTCGCGTCCTATTAAGGGCTATGTAAACTTACAGATTCGCTCAAAAAAAAATAATAAATGTAATTTTAATATAAACGCATTAGTACTTGATTGTATTACCGATAGGATACCTTTAGATTATATTGATACTTCCGTAATGCAGCACTTAATCAATATTCCGCTTGCCGATGAGCACTGGTATAGACCAGGAGAAGTACAGCTTTTATTAGGAGCACAGTTGTTCCCATATATACTTCTCGGTGGTAAGATAATTGCACCTCCAGCGCCCCCCGCTATAGAAACTGTTTTCGGTTATATTCTTATGGGTGAAGTACCGAGCGCTATTCACGATAATAATAATTCACATCACGACTTACTCCTTAGGTCGCCTCATGACGATACTGCTTCTTTTCTCATATCTAATGATTATTCGTTGGATCGCTCGCTTTCCAAATTTTGGGATCTTGAAGAGATTCCATCGCAAACAATTTTAAGTTCACAAGACATAGAGTGTGAAAAATTATTTTCGACAGCCGTTTCACGCGATTCGTCTGGACGTTACTCGGTCGGTTTACCCTTCAGTAGGAATCCACATGAATTAGGTAACTCACGTGCATCAGCGCAACGACGGTTACTATTTTTAGAACGCAAACTTCAAAACAATAACATTCGCGATAGTTATAATAAAGTTTTTAAAGAATATCTCATTTTAAATTATATCTGAGAAATTCCACCAAATACTTCTGAGGAAGGGTATTTTATTCCGCATCATGCAGTTATTCGCAGTGATAAAAATACGACTAAAATTCGTCCCGTATTAGATGTTAACGCTAAATGTCATAATGGTGTATCACTTAATGATATCTTACATGTTGGCCCAAATTTACAAACAGATATATTTATGCTCCTGCTTAACTTTCGATTATTTTCAATCGCTGTAACCGCAGATATAAAGCAAATGTATTCGCAAATTTTAGTTAACGAGGAACATAGAAAATATCAAAAGATATTATATCGCTTTGATGCTGCAGAACCCATCCGCGAATACCAGTTTAACCGTGTTAATTTTGGTTTGAAATCAAGTCCATATCTGGCAATGCGTACAATCCGCCAACTATGTAATGACGAACGCGATAATTATCCGCAAGCCGCCGCCATTGCTGAAAAAGATTTCTATATGGACGATCTAGTGTGTTCCATTATTGATGAAGACGCCTCTATAAAAATTTCTAATCAGTTGATTAATTTGTTTATATCTGGTGGGTTCGAATTATTGAAATGGTCCAGCAACAGTAACGCAGTTTTAGAAAATATCCCTTCCGAAGTTAAGCTATCTCCTGTTGAATTTCATAAATCTGAAACGATATTAGGCTTAGAATGGAATCCTTCCGATGACGTATTTATATTTAAAGTCAATGAAGATACTCGTGACTGTACTAAACGCAATATTCTCTCGTTTATGGGATGTTTTGGGGTTAGCAGCACCTGTCGTGCTTTTCGCAAAATTATTAATCAAACAATTGTGGCTTGAACGTGTTAATTGGGACGATAATCCACCCGCTCATATTATTAATTTATTTGAAAAACTTAAATATCAGATACTGCTTCTTAGTTCTCTTAAAATACCACGCCACTTGCAAGTGTTTAAAGACTCGCTTGTTAATATTGTAGCATTCGCTGACGCAAGCCTTAAGGCTTATGGCAGCGTCATCATATATTTACATGTGATCGATCCATATGGTAACATACATGTACGCTTAGTTTGTGCAAAGTCTAAAGTTTCACCAGTTAAAGTAGTCTCTTTAGCACGCCTTGAATTATGCGCCGCTGTGTTAATGTCTAAATTAACAAAAACTGTTCATGACTCTTATAACGCTCGTTTTAAGATTAATAATATTTTCGCATTTTCGGATTCAGAGATAACTGTCCTGGATCAATTCGTCTCCGCATCGCTGGAATATTTTTATTAGTAACCGCATCGCTAAGTGTCAGGAAAATTTAGATCCTAAACATTTCTTTCACGTCGCAGGCTCAGAAAATCCTAGTGATTGCTTGTCACGAGGACTTTTACCTGAGCAACTAATTTCTCATAATCTGTGGTGGCAAGGTCCTCCTTGGCTCCAGTTTCCTGTATCTACTTGGCCTCTTAGATCTGTAACCTCCACTAGATTAGAAGAACTACCTGAACATAAATCCGTTACTGCTACAACTATTAGCTATACTCCGCAAGTTCTTTGTGAACTTTCTCTCAAAATTTCTTCGTATAATAAAATACTACGCCTCATTGTTTATATTCTGAGAGCTTTACGCATTTTACATCGACTGGACTAATTTTCTTGTTAAGGCAAACGATTTAAATACCGCTGAAAATTACTTAATTCGCGCAGTTCAAAATAATAATTTTTCTGATATCATTGACCGTTTAAATAATCATAAATTACCTCATGGCAGTTTAAGAAAACTTGATCTTTTTCTAGACGAAAACCGAATTATAAGAGTTGGAGGTCGCTAATCGAATTCCAACTTACCGTTTGACGCTCAACATCCGATTTTAATGCCTAGAAAAGACCACGTAAATTTTCTTTTAATTGACTATTATCACCGCGCACACTGCCATACGGGCGCTCATTTGCTAAATTCAATTATTCGACAAAGATTTTGGATAATTTCCGCTAGAAATGTAATACGGCAAAGCATACACAAATGTAACTTTTGCTTTAAATGTGCACCTGTACTACCAAGTCCAAAAATGGCTGATTTACCATCATATCGGGTTCGAGAAACGAAAGCTTTCGTACACACTGGTGTAGACTACTGTGGACCTATTAATATCACTCTATGTAGGCGCAGAGGTCAAAAGAGTCAAAAGGCATACATTTGTTTGTTTATATGTCTAGTCACAAAAGCCGTTCACATCGAATTAGCACCTGACTTAACGTCGGATTCATTCTTAAACGCATTCAAACGCTTCATTTCCCGCAGAGGCCCAGTCGCTAACATATACTCCGATAACGGTACAAACTTTATTGGGGCTAAAGCAAAGCTCGATCAGCTATACAAATTTCTATTATCGCAATCTTATTCAAGAATGATCGAGGAAGAGTTAGCTACTCGTCGTATTCAGTGGCATATGATTCCACCTCGCGCACCCCATTTCGGTGGAATTTGGGAATCGAATATAAAAAGTTTAAAAACACATTTATCTAGAGTTGTAGGTACTCAGCTATTAACGTACGAAGAACTGTCAACCGTTCTTACGCAGATAGAAACGATTCTGAATTCGCGTCCATTGTCGCTTTTATCAGAACATCCTTATCCGGAACCGCTTACTCCAGCGCACTTTATAATGGCATCTCCGCTTACATTTTTGCCTGCTTGCAATGTAACTGACGAGACTTCTACAAGTCTTGTTTGCAGAAAACTATTGCTAGATCAGATGGTACAATCATACTGGAAAAAGTGGCATTTGGAATATTTACATACCTTGCAAATAAGACAAAAATGGCATGACAAAAAAATCTAACGCTATTCAAATAGGAACCGTAGTAATTATTCATGAAAACGATATCCCATCTTTACGTTGGCCGATGGGAGTCATAGTCGAAGTATATCCCGGGTCAGATGGCATTACTAGAGTTGCCTTAGTGAAGACCGCCAGTGGCTATTTAAAACGCCCTGTAATTAAATTAAGTCCACTACCTTCTCAATAATTTTCGAATAATTTTCGCATTTATTAATTTTATTTTCGCATTTTTCATATATATAATCCGCATATTTTGATAATTTTTCACATATCAACATATTCGCATTTACTATAATGTAACGTTTGGTACTAAACCTCTTACTCTGTGAAACGCATTTAAAAGTTTAACGCATTCTTTTTTTTTGTATTTGTTTTTTTTGAGAAAATTCATTTTCTCAACGCGGGGGAGGATGTTGGCGCGCATTATTGTATAGTCATGTTTCCGAACGTACAAGCGTCCCGTCCGCCTCCTTTTTTTTCCTACCAATCATCTGTCACTTACGCCACGATCCTTACCGCGGACGCAACAAAAAACGATCTCTTCATACGCAAGAATTGGTAGTCACCCATTACTACTATTCTAAAATATTTTGTAGAAAGCGCATAGACACTGATTCATATATAGTGCATAATATATATCGCCGCGAGTGAAGTAAAGTGAAACCAGCAGAATCAACACCGGTGAGTCCGCATCCCTTATATCGCAAAACCCCCCTTTGAACCAGCACCTTTACGCACAAAACAGGCAATATTTATTGAATTCAGTGCTTATGATACTAAATAAATTTTTATAATAACAATCTGTATCTTGATTATTAATCATTTTGGAAGATAGGTGTTGTGCAATATTATAATTTAAAAGACCTAGTCTACTTTTTGATATAAGTCTACATTGTTTCTTGCAGTCAACTTTAGGTTTATCACAACTTATTTTAACAAGGAGACCTTTGTGATCAGAGCGTATCCCAGTAACAATACTACTGCCAATGATCTTGAAGTTAGTAAAAATATTATCAATGCATGATGCAGTTTGAAACGTACATCTGGTCGGCTCATTAAAAAGAGGATCCAGGTTAAACGACTTAAATAAAGATGTGAACATAGTAACTTCTGGCGACTTACTTAAGATATCTATATTAAACTCACCACAGACCAAAACTCGCTTATTACTATTCAAAATTCTTATTAAAATTTCCTCTATTTTTTGTAGGAATTGACAAATATTTGATGATGGAGGTCTATAAACACAAAGAATAATTAATTTATCCATCTCTGCACAAGCCACTTCACAGATACGATCTATCGAAAGACCACATATATCTTTTCTATCTTTATATTTTAAATTATTTTTTAATAATATAAGACAACCACCACCGACAGTGATTATTCTGTTAAATACACTGGCAACTGAAAAATGGGGTATATCGAACTGCATCTTGTTCGGTTTAAGCCATGTTTCTGTAAAGCATAATATGTCTAAATTCTCTCTATTTAAAAACAATTCTATGTCTAATATTTTGCCGGAGAAGCGATTAATATTTTGGTGGTATAATGTAATAGTACACTTCTCCTTTGTCTTATTATCTAGTTTAAAATTTTTATCACAGTATCATTAGGTGAACTATATGATACTGCTGAGTCACTTAACCTACTTACATTATAAGCTATCAATGTAGCTATTTTCATAAAGTTATGTATGCTTAAAATTTGAGAGCTTTTTACCACGTAATTTTTGTTTCATTTTTTTTATGTTTATATAACTAAAGATCATGGCAAATGGCAAGTAACTGAGTAGCCATGATGAAAACCTTTGATTATAGATTATTCCCTTTGACAAAAGAACTCTAATAAAGTTCAAACTTTACAAAATCAATTAACTATGGGCAAATGTCGTAAATAGCAAGCAGTGGTGTTAAGTCACTTGTGGTTGATTGCAAACTGAACTTATACAAATAAATTGTCTCATTAATAAAATATAAAAGTGGATGCAGTGCACAAATTATATATGATGATGTCCTCCTTGACATGTCCGTCAACAGCGAACTTTGTTAATTTCGTGAATGAGAGCGAATGGGGCTCTTGAGATCAGATTTTCTTTGAAAAGTTTTTATAAACTTACCCTTCAGTATAGTTTCGGAAAAAGTTACCGTAGTCGTTGTGAATCATAGTTCGTACAAATGCTTTGTAGTCAAAATCAGATCTTATGACATCGGCGTCGTAATCAACACTGTTGCATGAAGGTAAACAATTACAGACTTTATTATTTTCATCGGGTTTTCTATGTAGATACGAGAATTTTGTTTGTTTCTCTGCCAATTCCTCTGAAATAGCAGCAGAAATATTTTCATCTATCTGTAGTTTATATATATTATCAGTACTATCTAGTTACACACTAACTCGGTTGTTTAAAAAGTTACTTTTTTATTGCACTGGTGTGTTCAGTTTGACTGTTGTCAAACAAACCTTATTACAGACTGTAGTGTTAATCCTTGTAAGATCAGCTTGATTTGGTAGTCTAAATAAAATCTTTATGTATGGTGCACGTACAACCTTGGGGCAAAAGTTAGCCGATCTCATTTTGACCATTATTTCTCGTTAGATATTTCTCTATATAATGATTTTGAATTTTTTTTTTACTTTATAGGTGTTTTGTTTTTGAACACAATCTTATCTGATGTTACGTGACAATGTTTTCTAAGATGGTAAACACGTACAGCCTAAAGAGAACAAACTCTTAAGTGGAGTTGCTGGAATAGACTAAGAAGTTCTTGGTAACATACTTTCAACTTTCACAACACAATTAGAAAATATCTTCTTAAAGTCTTTGTTATCAGCATAGTTTTTGTTAACGTTCATATAGCTTTTTGAAACAATAAATTTACTTTTTTTTTATATTATAGTAGGAAAATGAATAGGGTCACCTGACTTTAAGTGATCACCGCTGTTAGTTTAAAAATAAATCTTTGGTAAACGAAATTCTTATAGTATACACACACTCATTACACATTGCGCTTTGAGTAAAGAGTATTGGGTATGTAATTATAAGAATTTATTTCCAATTGTTATCATCTACAAATATGGGTTCTTATAGAAGTACGATGCTGCAAAGTCTCTTACAGCAGTGAACTAAAATATTATATAGAATCTCAAAATTATTTTAAGTAAGATGTTCTACCACTAAAAATTACGATGTAATTATTACCTTGAGCCATCAGCATGCAATACCTATCCATATACGTACATATCTCCATATTTTTGTCACCTGGAACAGTATATCATAAATCGATAATGTGTCAGCAGGAGTAAAAAAGCTTCAGATATTTTATTTCAGTTTGTCTAATTGCTTCTACATACGTGGCATATAGAAACCAACACAGTTGCATCGTTCGTATGTTATGTTTGCAAGGCATTCCATGTTGCAGTTGCTCGCTGTATATATGTTGAAGTAACGAAGAGGGTATTCATTTGGAAAATAGCACTGCCGTCTGGTAGCAAATTAATAAAAATCATTATAATTACTTCAAGATGTATCCTAAAATCTATTTCACTTTATATACAGTCGTCAATAATATTTTTGGACGCTCCTTAATACAGATGTAAATTCGGGCTTGCGCATAATATAGTCAAGAATTTTATACAAAACCATATTAAGATATTATTTTATGAACATTTAAATGGGTAGAAGAGAGTTGGGTTAGAAGTTATGCTGGTAAGTTTTGACAGCAATAACTTTAATAACTAAGACATATAAAGGGCGTCATGAAAGAGTCTCACGAGGCTCCACTACACCAGCATTTTAGATACTGCCACAATAGCAGTTAAGTTGATGTCAGCACAGGGATATCAAAACATCACGTAAGTGATTATATTCATGCCTGATGCTTTGGTATATCTCTGTTAATTAGGTACATCCATAATCCAGTTACGTGTGAACTAAACACAAAGTAATCAGTGATGGGATAGGAACAATACATACGTTTCTGAGGAGACGTATCGTAATTTTTCAGCGGTGCTTAGAATACTGAATTTTAAAGCAAGTGCTGTTTCTTTTTGAGACGCGAGAGTATAGTAATGCGTTGAGGTACCTGGCATCTCGTTAGGATCATCTATGTAAACCTGGAAATTAATCAGATATGATCAAATCTATAGTAAGTTTTAAAGAATATGCGACAAGAAGCTTTTAAATTTGATTCATGATGACAACCAGAAAATATAATGAACGATATGGCATGTCGTACTCTAGTATTTTGTAGTAAAAAAATACTTTGTATGCAATATATGTCGGTACAAGAAACTATTATTCAAGATCAGCAGTGCCCGCAAACTCCGTTCCGTCTGAAGCATGTTGCGTTTTTTTTGTATAAGAATCTTCTCTTAAAAATAACAACCACAACACAAAAATAATTAGCATAATTGGTTCTGCTGTTCTCGAAATTTGCGCTTAGCAACACATATAGCGATTTATTTTTTATTTATTATTATATAATCTTCTCCCCACGATTTCATCGGCGTGGAATAGTTACTTTGGATTAATGCTTAACACACAGAGTAAACTCTCTAAAGGAAAAAAACCTCTGATTTCAAATCATTCTTCATTGATGCTCCGCTTTTATTGGTCTTAGCTAAATGATATATACCCTATAACCTTCCTCGATAAATGAGCTATCTGACATCGAAAATTCAAATCGGACCAGTATTTCCTGAGGTTAGAACGTTTAACTAAACAAAGAAACTGGTCAGCTTCATAATATTAGGTCTTTACCTATGAAATTGCCGTTTTGTATGGAAAAAATTAAACGAATTTTTTTCATGTATTTTTTTAGTATTAGTCGAAGTAATCACCCATGCAATCAATGCATCTTTGCCAACGCAGTGGCAGTTTATTGATGCCCTTCTTAAAGATATCAGCTGAACGGGAGGCTAAATTCTTCAAAAGCATTTTGTACTGCCTCTCGGGTGAATTCTTTTTGCGCCAAGGAGTTATCCAAATTCTGCAAAATGTAGTAGTCTGTAAGCGCAAGGTCTGGTGAGTAGGGCGGATAACGGAGAACTTCCAACCCCAGTTCTTGCAACTTGGAAAACGTTTGCTGTACAGTATGAGGTCGCGCGTTGTCGTGCAGGAGCAACGGAGATGAGCGATTGACCAATCCTGGTTAGAGATGTGCCAGCTTCTCCATCATTGTGTTCAGTTCTTCACAGTACACATCTGCAATAATGATCACCCCGTTTGGTAAGAAGCTGTGATAAATCAGACCGGCGCTAGACCACCAAACAGTAACCATCACTTTTCTAGGGGTAAGTTTTCGTTTAGGGCATTGTTTAGATGCTGAACCAGGATCCAACCAGCTTGCTGAGCACTTGCACAGGTATCAATGCGGTTCAAAATTCCTTCATTTGTGTATCTGTTGAGCAGTGCAAGTCACCTCTCAACGCGTACTTCGCGCTGGCGATCATTAAGTTCGGGCCACCCATTTGTCAAGCTTTTTTACCTTGCTAGTTTGACGCAAATGGAACAACATTGTTTTGACGCTAACGTCGAAAGCTGCTGCTAATTCAGCCGTAGATTGTGTATCATCAGCTTCCACAATCGCCTTTAATTCATTATTGTCGATCAAAGTCTTCGGACGACCGCGAGGTTCATCTTTAGGTCAAAATTTCCAAAGCGGAAGCAAGCATACCAATAACAGGTGGTGCGTTGGTTTGTAGTGTTAGCTCCGTAAACGTCGTTGACGTTGCATGCCGTGTTGCTGCCACGACGGTACTGATATCCCATAATTACTCGAATTTTTAACGTATCCAAAATGACCAAAAATATTGAAATGCGATGAAAATTTAACACTAATCATAAACAAATGACTACTTTCGGAAAAAGAATTCCATGTTTTTAAAATAAAATTAATTTGAAATTAGAATTCTTAGCCAAATTATTTTGATTTGAAATGGCCAGTACTGCAGAACGGCAATTTCATAGGTAAAGACTTATTTTTAAGTATAGACGGAGCGCATGAATTGCGAAAATCTTTCTAGCTCTGAATATTGGACTTTTTAAATCTCTGTTGTGTTGTGGAATGGTTTACCTGAAAATATGTAACTTATATGACGCTGCTCTGTATGAAGTTACGTTATTGCCACAGCGAACATTCGTGTAAGGCATTTTTTTATACTGGCCTTACCTCATTGCTTCTCTTACGTAAATGTAATGTAAAATTTGGAAATTAAATACATATTAGTTAGTAGTGGGCACTCAGTGGTCGGCATTCGACCATAGGTCATTAAACTTTAAAGTTTGAACTTTATTAGGGTTTTTTTTCTAAAATCAAAGATTTTATGGCTACTCATTAGTCACACTGACTAATGTATATTTTAACGAAATTAACATACTTGTAATGCATTTTATATAAAAATAATAGCTTTCTGTACTTCATATAAACTTTAACTTTCTCCTCCATATAAACTTTAACTATGTCATATTTCACGTTCATCCGTTCACGCAATCCGCTCAAAAAGGGGTACAAACTTTTGGCTTTACTTATTAATATATAAGAGTTAATTTTTCAAATCATTTTTTTTTTATTACTGCACGACAAAGTAACTGTACTATGCCTGGTGGTAAGCATAGTACAATCCAAAAACATCGGCAATCATAGAGAGACAGATTATCCGCCTCTGGTCGCCACTGTAATGCCGGCCTGTGTAAAATGTCTCTTCACGTTACGCTTGATCGACCCCATGTCACAGGAAGGAGGGAACACACTGGCCGGGAGATTGTTCCAGAGTTTCACGGTACGGCAAAGATATGACGATGCGAACTTTTTAGTTCTTGCCCAGATAAAATTTACCGTAAAACTGTGGCTACGAAGGCCAGTGAGTGTAATTCGATTGTGGAAAGGCGAGGAAGGGATTAAGTTAAATAACTCGTCGGAGCACTCGCCGTGATACAGACGGTAAAACAGACTCAGTGAGGCTATGTCCCTGCACAACTGAAGCGGTTCTATATCCACTATTACATCTGCATCATTCACAATGCGGATAGCCCGTCTCTGCAACCTGTCCAGGGTATCCAAAAGGTATTTTGCGGAATCGTCCCAAAGGTGCGAACAGTATTCCACGCAAGGCCGAACTTGTGCCTTGTAAAGAAGATATAGCTGTTCAGGCATGAAAAACCGTCGCACCTTGTTCAGGATTCCGAGTCTCCGAGATGCAGTGGAGATCACGCCTACAATGTAATCCCTAGGATTGAGGTCGCTGCAAATATCTATGCCTAAAATATTGATGCTATCTCGCATTGCGAGCGAGATGTTCTGAATATTTGGAATGGGGGTAAGTGGGGATTTTTTGCAGGAAAACGCGCACATCTGCGTTTTGTTGGCATTAAATTGAACCAAATTACTTGCTCCCCATTTTAAAATGCGAAGTAAGGACCAGTCAAGCTCAGCCACAAGTTCTTGCCGCCTCTTTTCTGTTTCTCTCCGACCGCTAGAAGGCTTGCTATAATAGGACTCATGGATGGTGCTGTCATCTGCATATCAACGAATATGGCCTAGAGCCAACATATCATTAATATGCAGAAGAAACAGAGTAGGTGATAGTACAGAGCCTTGAGGAACTCCAGCATTTATTGACATGAGCTGCGAATCACATCCTTCAACAAGGACACGAATTCTGCGCTCATGTAGAAAGCTAGAGAGCCATTTACATAAATTGTCAGGGAGTCCGTACACCGGAAGCTTTGAAAGAAGATCACGGTGCCAGACCCTATCAAATGCCTTAGAAATATCGAGACTAACTGCCAGGGCCTCACCGTGCTTATCAATTGCCTCCCCCCAGCGGTGCAGCACGTAAGCTAGAAAAACACCCATCAATTTCTTTAAAGAAACATAATTACAGTTAAACTGTCAAATGTAATGGTTAAAATACCTTAAATCCGTTATAAAGACTGTTACAGACTGGATCGCGATCTGATGTTTTTACATAAAAATTTATCTGCAGTTCTATCGTCGCCCCATTTCCCTGAATAACAGATTAAAAAAAATGAACTGGTGACATTATAGAAACCTCTGAAGGATATGTAGATATTACACCATTCATTCCAAGCTCTTTATATATGCGTAACCAGCATAAAATATTTTGCTTAAATTTATTTTTACAAACATCGATATTCTAAGGAAATCTGTTCTTTTGAAATAGCTTCGACGGATAATTGTAATGTTTAAAGTCATTATAAGTGTTTAATTAAAACTTAAACCGTACTCACTTGACCACGTCTTGGATATGGGTCCTTTTCATTTGAATCATAGTAACCATTTGCAGTCCAACCTCTTTTTGTTTCGTTGAGTGTTATATTTGAATAATTATATTCACTCCACACGCTAAGAACAGTGAATATCGATAACTATATATATAAAATAGCTTAATTGACTTATGGTTCACCATGAAGTTTATTATTGAAGGCAAAATTACTTTTTTTACTTGAAACTTGAAAGAAGGTATGCCATCATTAGAAGTACAATTATAGTTATTTTGTGTCGCTTACTTACAAAGACGCGGTAACTCTTTGAATAGATTTTGCATCATGGGATACAGAGACACGGGTACCTGCAGCATTATTTATATAGTCCAGTGAAGCTGTTAAGACCTTGCTAGGTCCATAGCATACTCAGTTAAAAAAATCACTTTAAAGGTAACGTTGCATGAGGGACTCCTACTAAGTCCTTGGGGAATCAAGGTACAGAGATCGTAATACCATTAAATCCTTAACACGGTTCAATGAGATAGATGACTATATAGAGAAATTTTGAATAACTCTAAACAGATTTTACCGACGTTAGTAGTTAGTCTAAAAAAAACTTACAATGTTAACAAAACGAGTATTGGAGAACTTTATATACATATATAGTAGGAATAAATTGATGAAGTAATATCGATATTTTAACCTAAACCCAATAAAAACTTACTTTTCTGTACTGAACATTTCCTCAGCTCGTATAGAATTCATTGAGAAACAGACACCTTCTGCAGTAAAAACCGTTTTGAATAATTCGGAGCATTCTACGTTTTTATGGCGCCAAAAGCATCCTGACATGGTATCGTCAATGTTCGGTGCTACCTGAATTACACAAAAATATTCCTCTATTATAGTTATTTCAATGATAATTAATATGAACAAAGTATAATCTCAATCTATTCACTACAACCCTTTTATATATTATCAATATCTATATATGAATACGTGAAGCAAAATCTTTGTAACGGGTGAACTTAAAATTTGGCATAGTTAAAGTTTTATGGAGGATGCGTGTTAGTGTTGGTGTTAGTGTATCTATTCCACGCGAAAGAAAGTCGCGGGCAGAGGCTAGTTTTATATAAAATGCATTAGAAATACATTAAATTAATTAAAATATACACTACTCACACTACTGCTTGAATTTTACACAACATATACACCCATGTAAATAAAAGATACATTTTTGGAACGAAGTTCCTTATCGCGCGTTGTGAAAGGGGGCTAGACGGAAAAAATTCTTACGAAAAGTTGTCACGACACTTTTTGCTATAGTAAGCTGTGCGGCGTCGCATGTTTCTCTGTCTGTCTCTCTCTCTCTTATAGAAAGCAAGCCAGATATTTTCATTTCTATTTCGCATTGAACAGTGTGGTGTCGCGACAATTATTTTTGTTGAGTGTATACAGGTTTTTTGTAAATAATAAATAATAATTTAAATAAAATAAAATCCCAAACATATGTTTCCTACTTCAGTTACCACAAGCCAATTATTACGAAAATTGAGCCTACTGATTAAGTTTATATAACATTATATTTGTTAATAATAAAAAAATATTATTATAACTTAAAAAAATAAAATTTTATTACAATTCCTTCACTAATTAATCGAAAGGAACTTCGTTCCATCCGGGTGTCCCTTGACACCTCTCAAGTTTTATTGATTTCTTATATGTTTATATAATTAAAGATCATGGCAAACGGCAAATAACTGAATAGATACGATGAAAACCTTTGATTATAGAAGTATACCTTTTGACAAAAGCACTCTAATGAAGTTCAAACTTTATAAAATCAATTAACTATGGTCGAATGTCGACCACTGAGCGTCCACTAGTCATTTATAAAAATGTATATTAAGAAACATTTGCTAATACCAAAACTTAATATACTGTCATTTCCCGATATCAAGGTTTAGCAAGCTGCTGAACACCCAGTTTAGTTTCAATATTTTATCAAAGTACTACTTTCTCTCTTTTTTTTTTTATTAACGTGGGGAAATCCCTAACGGATACGCTACCCTCCCGGGGGAGAGGGTAGGTGATGTCCGATTCGCACGGACTAAAACCCCACGGTGTACCGTCCGCCGCATGGTAGGGGCAGCCAGGGATCGAGCATGCTCACTGACCTGAAACTGCCCCTGCGGTAGCCTGGCGACTGAACGCCAGGCTTCGCCCTACTATAGAGAGGCTGCTGGGTACACGACCAGCAGCCTCCCCTCGTCAGCCTCACCCGTGCAGCGAGGAGATGGGGGGGCCCCGCCCCATCCCCTCAGGTTTGGCGACGGTTTTGGGAGGGTTGGGCATTACGCCTCGCCCCTCCCGCTGCCCTTCTTTGGCGGAGAGGACCACTTCTGGGATCGACCTCCCGGGCCCTCTCCGCCGCCTCCTTCTGTGAGATGACGGTCTCGCAGAAGGAGGCTACAGCAGCCCAGACGTCCTCGCTGCCGAGCATGGCCGAAACCACGCCCGGCAGCGAGAGATCGTCCCCCACCGCCGCAACCAGGGCGCGGCGCTGATTGCCCCACGCGGCGCACTCCGAGAGAGTGTGCTGCGCGGTGTCCGTCTCAGCGCCGCACTCGTGGCATGCGGCGGTGGGCTCCCTGCGCGCTAACCGGTGCAAGTACCAACCGAAGCATCCGTGCCCGGTCAGCACCTGCACCAGACGGTACGTCAGGGAGCCCCAGCCCCTATTCACCCAGGCCGACAGGACCGGGCGGACGGCGTCTATGGTAAATCTTCCGTAACGCTCGTCCGCCAGGTGTCGGCTCCACCTCTCTATTTGCTGGCTGCGGGCTATTGCCCGCAGCGCAGCGATCTCCCTGGGCGCCGGAGGTCTACCTTGGGATTTTCCTGCCGCCGCGTAATTGTACACGGCGGCAAGAGTTTCCGCCTCCAGCTCCCAGGGTAGAGAGCCCGCGAGCACCATGGCCGCCGCCGACGACACCGTGCGATATCCGCGGATCTCCCTCAACGCCACTGTGCGCTGCGCTTTGCGCAGGGCGCGAACGTTCGTGGCGCTGAGGGAGTCCACCCACACCGGCGCCCCGTAGGCGGCCATGGCCCTCACCACCCCACTATAAAGACGGCGGCAGGCAGCGCCCGGCCCTCCCACGTTCGGGAGAAGGCGGCCGAGCGCCGCCGCCGCCCCTACTATACGCGGTCCGAGCCCCTTGAAGTGGGGCTCGAACCGCCAACGCCCGTCCAGGGTGAGGCCCAGATATTTCATCGTGGACCCCACCCTGATACGTACCCCTCCCACCGTTATATGGGCCCCAGAGGGTGGCCCCTGCCGAGGCCCGTAGAACAGCAGGGCCTCGGTTTTTTCGAGGGCCACTCTGAGGCCCAGTCGGCGGATGCGCCCGACCACGAAGGTCGTAGCCAGCGTGGTCAGGCGCACCAGCTCCGTCCATTCTCTTCCCCGGGCTACGACTAGGGTGTCGTCCGCGTAGCATATTAGACGCGCTCCTGAAGGGAGCGCGCCGCGGAGCACCCAGTCGTAGCCCAGGTTCCACAATAAGGGCCCCAGGACCGAGCCTTGTGGGACTCCACAGGGAGTCCCACGTCGAACCGTCCGCCCTCTGCTGTCTGCATACTACTTTCTCTCTGCAAATTCGTCCGCGTGGAAAAGTTACTTAGACGCAGCGGAAGCCCTCAAAAGGAAAAAAAAGATCTGGAAACATATCGCATATCTTGTGTATAGCCTTCCACGACAAACGAGGTATCTAACACCGAAAAAACAAACAAACAAACAAACCTTCCAGCTTTATAATATTAATATAGATTAATGAATGATACAAATCGCACTGTTTTGAAAGAGCCAACGTAAAATAACAGTGCTTGCATTGTTGTGCTTCGTTCGGTCAGTGAGAGAGCCGGAGGCCCACGTCCCTTCCTCTTTCCTGCTTTCCCTTTCCTTCCCCTCCCCCTTCTCCCATATACAGGCTGACAACGCATTTGCGACGTCCCTGAAGTCGCTAGTGTCTATGGACGGTGGTGATCACTTAACACCACTTGACCCACCAGTTCGTTTGCCTCCTTTGATATAATAAGATCACTTTTAATGCCTTTAAACATTTACTAAAATACAACGATTTTGCAATGCAACAGTGTTGTATCTTAGTGTAAGTCAAATAATTGTTAACCAAATGAGCCTCTAAACAGATTTATGTTAATTGCAAAATATTTATAAGGCATGTCTTGTAACTATTGCATTATTTTACAAAACCTCACTAAAGTAATGATTTTTCTAATAGACTACTTCCATCTTGCTAAGCTATTTCATATCTATTTCTCAATCAATAAAGCATGTTCTGTATAAAATGTACTCCGCAATCTAAAATCAACCCTTTCTGCATTGTTCTAAATCTATTTACCTTTAGCAAATTTTCTATTATAGATGGGGACGAATTGTTTCGTGTAATATTACCCCAGCGGTAATACAAATAACTTAAAGGATCTTTGCATATTAACACGAGGTCTTCAAATTGCCGAAGTTCTTCTAAAGATCTGCAATTAAAAGTAAAAAAATGTATTATTGTATTATTTATAAAATATATGGAGAAAACTACATGTTCGGAGAAATTGAATGCAAGATTTAAAATCAAAATCAAGCATACTTTATTAAATTTACGTTATAAGATAGCTCTTCTCTTATGAATCTTAAAACTACCACCGGTTCGGAAAACAACCCAGTCATCATGAAAAACCGGCTAAAACTAGGTCTGGTTAATCTTTTTGATAGATGTAATATTTAGAATAAATTACACGTCACAATAATAAATAAATGCACAGAGAGGAGTCAATTTCAGACATTACCATCGTTCACATCACGATCTACTCTAAAAAGGCTACCTTTTCACACAGAACCCCGCCTGACATGTTGTTTAAACTCACAATCCAGCAAATCGGTAACACTCTTTGGAACTCTGTTGTAGAAGTTGACACTAATCCCTAAAAATTTGCTACTGGTTTTACTGAGAAAGAAAAATGGGACGAAAGTTTTGTCATAGTTTCTATCATATAGATCATGCCGGTCTCTTATAAAAACTAGATTTTCAAAATGTTTGCGGACATACAATCGATTATCAAGAATGAATTAAAAGGGTACAGTTAAGATATTGAATTCTTGAAACTTCACTTTTAATGGATCGTAAAGCTGCATATTGTATACTGCTAAAACTGTCCGCTTTTGTAATAAGAATATAGTGTCTACCTCAGCTGTTGTCCCCCACAACAATATATCATAAGACATTAAGCTATAGAAGTAAGCGATATAGAGTAATCTAGCAGTGGCTATATATATTAAACCGGTGTGAGCAGAAGAGATGGGACGTTATGCGTTGATCACGGTCGCAGAAGGAAGATGTTTTATAATATAACAACATTTATTAAAGTTGTTTTAACTTTTTAATGAACAAGGGAAAACAGCAACTGTGAAGCTTGCCATCAAGAAGAAGATATCTATCATATTCTAATGGAATGTGTCAGAAATGAATCTCAAAATGTAGTTCGGTGAAGCTGTTAAGACCTTGCCAGGTCAATAGCGTAGTCAGTTCGAGAAAAAAAAAAGAATCTCAAAGAAGACAGATTTTTAAGACTACTTATAATATAGGTATTTGAAATGAAATATTGTGACGCCCAGCATCGGAAGAAGCCAAGTTAATCTATAACATGGTGGAGGTCGGTATAAGGGCAAGAATGTGATTGTAATACTTTGTTTTTCAATTTAGATTTTTTGTTAGTAGTAAGTGAGATATATACTTGTAAGTTTTTTATAATTGGTGATTGTTTGTGGTATGGATGAGGGTGGCGTGTTCTCTTTGAAGAAGCCCTCAATAAAAATAAAGAGAAAAAAAGAAAAAAAATGGCTTACCTAATGTTAAAGTACAATATATTTATTTCTAGCTAATGTTAACCGTGAGAATACCTATAAAAGTATTGGATCCTATATATTCACGGAATTTTGATTAAATACAGTTTCTACACTACAATCGACTCGGCATGTCTACTTTGAAAATGTCATAAGTGTACAAGTAATTTCTTCCTGTACTTGCATACGTTAGATCAGTACAAAGAAGAAAATGGATTAATGTTTAAGTTAAGAAATATTATTTTAGTTACATTCTTAATTCAGGTGGATAATATTTTAAGATATTTCCTTGTACAGCGCTATAATTGAATGTCGACGCCTTGGTTTTCATCTGCGGGCATATCGTCACTGAAGGAAACGGAACCTGAAATCACATAATATCTTAATCAGTTTCATAATAATGAAGTATCTCAAAACTAAATTAGTATTATTTTTTAATTGTTATTCACTGTTACTTGCTTCATTTTTGATAAAAAATTGTTTCATATTGTAAGTGTAAAGTTGTATGTAATATTTTTGATATGAAAATTAACTTACATTCATTTTATTACATACACCATTTAAGGGTGTAAGGGGTGTCGAGTAACATCTTAAGACTTGAGACACCCAAGCCAATCTCACCTGCGCGTGGTGTACCCTGCTGATCAACGAACGAGGCAATGGCGATAGCGGGGTGGTAGGGTTTAACAGCCCGACTGGGTCGCAACCACCATGTACATGGCGAAAAAGCCCGTCATAGTGACTTGCTTTTGCGCGTCGCGTTTCGGGATCAGCCTGTGCATATCCAGTACCGGGTGACTTTCGTCATTATGGCCGGCATGACAGCGGCGACCGGCGATGGATGATTTGTCTCTCGGTGGTCGCCACTGTTTTTGGATTGTACTATGCTTACCATCAGGTATAGTGCAGTCACTTTGTCGTGCTTCAATAATAAAAAAAATACAGTATGATAAGATTATTCATTAAAATAAATATTACATATTGGGCTTGATATTAACAGTACGTTTCCTGATACTAAAAAAATAATATACCGAAATTATCCGTCAGCAAGTTTTATTTATCGTCAAAAAGTTGCTCATAATCCAGTTCAGTTTCAAAATATAATCTTAATATGTCGAAACAAGAAACATTGTGTAGCGACACAGTTTAGCGCGTGCATAGCAATTTGCGAGGCACACGCCCGACGCTGCCTGCCTCAGTCCCTTCCGACCGATCGCAGGATACGTTCATATAAATTGGTGTAATAATTGTATTAGTAAATTATATGAAATATATACCATTTCAAGAATACTTTTGGTGTCTTTATTGATTCACACCTCCTCAATAAATTGACTAATTAATAAATCAGTAAATGGTAAAATTGCGAGTTGAGTTACTTTTTCATAAATAAGGAACCGCCGAATCATCACAAAGGGTTGTAGAAGGAATTTTGAAAAAACAGAACTCTTCATTTCATTTTATGTAAAATTATACAGTCTACAGAACCGTTAAGTTAGCAGAATATTTGTGATTCCTGACTATCCATACCCTCCACATGGTCAGCAAAAAGTATAGCAAAATATTGTTGATTTTGTCAATAAATAATGTCTAAACAAAACGATTACAAATTTATGAAAAACAAATTAAATTGAATAATAATAAAAGTCATACAATAGAATTAATTATGTATATAAGGGCGCACGACCGTGCTGTCATCTGGTTTCAATGTAAGTAAGTAACAAATTAAATCAAAGCTTCATTATCTGTAGTTTTTTTTTTCTCGAAGTTTACGCTATTCATCTAGCAAGGTCTTAACATTTTCACCGAACTACTTTTATTGTCTGTAGTGCCATCTACCAGTTGATTCGGAACTTAAATAACACAGAAAATATTATTAGCTACTGTTTGTTATAAAGTAAAGTAAATAAAATATTTGGAGTTTTTGGCGGTATCTTAGTCTGTCATGTAGTGGATTTTATATTTTATTCATAAACTTGTGTTATTTGACTCTGTATTTTGTGAATTTGGTGGTATTTTACGTAATATAGTTCATTTATTGAAATTCTGAAAAAAAAAAAAATTCTGAAAAAAAATTTATGAAATTCTGAGATGCCATATAACTTCCCTAGAAGGTCAAATAAGGGAGCCACTATCTTGTCAGAATGTTGAAATAAACACACGACGCTTATAATTTAGTCCGGTGAAGCTGTTAAGACCTTGCTGGGTCAATAGCGAAGTCATTTCGAAAAAAAAAAAAAAAACACGACGCTTTTAATATTATTAACTACACGACAATAGCAGTAATAATCTAAGGGATTGGTTGCCAAAAATGAAGATATAAAAATAAAAATTATAGAAAAATATGAATAGATTACTATTATAAGTAATGAATTAAATTAATTATGATTTAAACGTCTTGGTTATGTTTAATTATCATCTAACCGGATGTCACAGAAACGTGACGCCATATTGCCGTAACGGGCTCCCGTTGAAATGTCGTCCAATTACCTCCTAGTGGCTAGGTGGTGGTGGCTTTAGGTGGTAGAGCCACGCTGAAACTATTATTGGTTTCAGCACAAATGGGTTAGCTCGCTCGGGGTAGTACTACCCTTTCACAGAAAACCGACGTGAAGTAACAGTGCTTGCATTGTTGCGTTTCGCTCAGTTAGTGAGAACGCCGGAGGCCCATCTCCTGCCCTCTTCTTTCCCTCCTTCCATCTCCTCTCCCCATTCCCGTTCCCCCATTTCCCCCAAAACACAGGCTGGCAACGCACTTGCGACTCCTCTGGTGTTGCTTATGTCTATGAACGGCGGTGATCGCTTAACATCAGGTGACCCGCCTATTCGTTTGCGTCTTATATGACATAAAGAAAAGTCGCGCCTAAAGGAATTTTACTTCAATAAAGATTTTTAGTCCATACAGGAATTAAATTATAATGGTTTTCTACTAGTTAATGGTAGCCCATTGGATAAAATCGTGCACCTCACGTATGAAACTTATACTTTTATGGTAGACCGCACCTTCTTTATGTCATCCAATATAAAACAGAGATCCCCTGCCATCCTCTAATACTTACGTATATGAATGACCCCTATATGAACACTAGATGACTATAATTTCTACGCATTATACCTGTGATAATGAGTGCAACGATCCTTTGTCTTTTACTTGAATAAATGCTTATCGCATTTAAATTTCCAATTTAATTTCAATTCTACCAATTTTAATATCACACAAAATGTTTCTAGAAGAATATTAATGTTAGTATTAATTAGTAGAACCTAATAATTTGATTTTGGATGTGACAGTGTTTCTATGACTGCGTCATTTGAACCACACTATTAATTATAATGATGAGTCAGTAATTACCATTCGCTTCTATGGTTATTATATATTGTGTATATCGTTGATGGTAAGTGTGCCCGTGCACGCGAATTTATTTGGGTCTAAGTGACTAACTATTACGTAATATAACCACAAAAGGCGTTGTTTTAACTACTTGTTATCTACCCACCTCCGGTGCCGCTCGTCATATTCAAGAAGCGAGACAGCACGACCGGAACATTGACACTAGCGCCACAATATTACAGATACGCATTGATACTAGCGCCAAACGCCAGCATATAGGCGACATATTATCACTAGCACCATTTTATTAAAGATACATAAATAAGAATTATTATTATTATATAGATTTCAATGAGTCATAAATAGAAATTGATGTTATTGATTTATTACTTGCATAACATTAGTTTGATGATTACCATAATTATTGTGTTGCATAAAGTCTCTTGCAGAATTGTTAATTAAAGTAATTGCTTTGACTTTCATAGTTTGGCCTATAAAAGGCTAGATGTCGTTGCTCTACACACATAATTGTATGTCTAAACATATTTCAAATATGTAAATAACAATTAATTTTTACAGAATTGATGTATGTAAATAATGTTAATTTCTTTGTTACCTATTATTTTTGTGTTACTTAAAAGATATTGCAGAATTATGAGTAAATGATAATTGCTTTGATTTATATAGTTCGTATTATAAATTATATAGTTCGGCTATAAAAGGCAAGATGTCGGTGTTATCTACGCATTCCTATGTGAAAAGTATTGTAAGCCGTAACTCTGGCCAAATAAAGAGTGAAAGTAACTACGGAGAATTTATTGGCATCCTGACTGCATAGACTATGTGTTCTTTACTAGGTGTTACTCCAATATTTACCATTTAGTTACCATTAAAAATTGGTATTTAAAATTATAATTTATAAAACATATATACTCCGACAGAAATATCTTAACTTCCAAATGTCTTCATTTCAATAAAAAGAAAGCTCGTCGCATTTATAATAATGTATGTAAATAATAAAATATATTTCAGCCTTATTGACTAGTAGCACTCACTAAAAATGACTGTAAGTAATTGGTTGTACACAATCTGTACCAAAGACTAAACAGATGAAAATTATTTGGCTGTATGAATGCGATAAGATAATAAAAGTACAAACTTACACTCCCAACGGGCACGAGGTGTTCATTAACGGTCACAAGAACAGGACTGTCTCTCCATTTGGTCCAAACAGCGTCAATGCGGTAGATACAGAAACCGACACTTACCGAGAATATTACAAGCCAAAATACTCTGAAATGTTAATTAATCTATTAAAACTTGAACAGAATTTATAACATAATGTAGTTTTCTACTTTCGCTACCCGTAATATGGATGAAAATGAATAATACGTCATAATTGATTGAACCCACTACGCTGTTGGCCTTGCAAGGCTTTTACAGCTTCACCGAACTACTAAGGCGAGCGCTTAAGGCACTCAGATGATTTTATTTGAGCAACTAGCTCAAGGGTGCACGTCATACCTCAGCTTGGTTGTTGCCTGTTGCATGCAATTCGCGACCTATCTGAGCTAACCTAGACTAAGCTAATTATTCATACATGTATGAGTTGTTAAAACATATATATGTACCAAGCATACATATCTCAACAACTCTTACATACATTTCTTATAAACTACATATTTCAGTTCGATAAGGGAAAAAAATAAAACCCTTCCACTTTTACGTGTAAGCGTGTGTGGGAGTGATAGCGTAGTGTTGTAGCAGTGATGTAAAAATTTTGTGTCAGTGTATCGCTTATCCAACGCACTCAAGGGCTCCCTGCCGTGGGATCGAACTTAGATCATAATTGATTCACAAGTTTTGGTTGTGTGTACCGCGGACCATTGTAAGAGTCTCAGCACTTGAAGTTGCTTGCAATTTAAGGGTTACAGGTCAGTACACTGTTTTAGTTAACTTCCAACGCAATTCTTCTGGCTATTACGGCAATGTGCAGCATAGTAGTTAATGTTTCCATTATGCACTAATCGTTCATTGGAGATTCTTTTATTAAAATTAACGTTGATGCATACATCGATTGTTTTATCAACAATATATTTACGATAGCCATTTTTTAACCATTGCTAGTCATTTTCCACATAATAATTCAATAGATAATAATGAAAGAGATAGATAATAATAGTGACGCCTAACTCACTTTTCAACCATACTAAGTCGTCTATCCGTTACGTATCGTAGACCATGGAGTGTAGTCACTGTACTGAACTCATGAAGATGTTCTTTTAGGACAGTTTTAGAAAGTTTCATTCGTTTTCTCTTTAAAGACTTGTTTTTACTACCAACGGCCACGCCTTTTTCGGGACTGAAATTAAAGGTAAAGTATTTATAACCGATAAAGATTCGGTAAAGTCTACCAATCGCAGGGTACCATTATATATCAAAAGTTATAGCTTCGAAGGTGGGAGAACTTTGCTGAAGCCATTACTGGTTTTGGCATGAATGGGTTGTCTCGTCCGTAGTACCCCCTCTCACAGAAAACTGACGTGAGAAACAGTGCTAGCACTGTTGTGTTTTTTTCGGTCGGTGAGAGAGCTGGAGGTTCATTTCCCCTCCTCTCTCCTTACCATATCCCATTCCCCCTCTCCGTATTCCCCCAAACACAGGCTGGCAAGCTTTTGTATTTACTGTTCATTTTAACGTATATACTTCTACTGACTCTTTAGCGCCCAGCCTAAATGATCAAGGCTAAAAGTTTGAAATATAAGGCGCAATTTAATTCTATGTTCTAGGTATTATTTAGTTTCAAAAAGAGATGTACATAATTATTTAATCCTAATCTATGTATTATTAATAACATATTGAGTACCATAAGTTGGTTATTGTACATAGGTGGATAATAATAGATAAATAAAGAAAAACATTTTGAGATGCACTTTGATTGCACTGTGCTTACCGTCAGGCATGGTCAAGACACTTTGCCGTACTACAATAAGAAAAAGAAGTAGTTTTTTTATTAATGTGGGGAAATCCAAAACTCCACGGTGTATCGATATACCGTATTCGCTGGGACGGCTGGTTATCGTACTAGCTAAGTAGGTTATGCCTATGCTTGAATTGTTGGCTCAAGAGTACTCTTAACATCGATTATATCTAATTTAGACCTTACAACGATTTATTTTTTGTTTCTACTATGATATTTGTAAGTTATAACAAAAGCAAGAAAACAAATACTTACTCCATTATCTGTGAACTATTTTGACGTCCGCAAAATGTGATGTACGCAGCTGAACTAATTTCTATTAAAAATATTTCTTCTTTAATACACTCCCCTAATAGGAGCATAGGGACTTTACGCATTTTAATCAACACGCAATGTAATTAAAATTTAAGGATCATTTACATTTTGGCTATAAATTTTGTATTATTTATTTATAGTTGTCATATAAACACGAATAAAACTCAGTACTTAAGGGTTCTGTATTTTATATAAACGTAGTGTTTTGTCCATATTTTCTTCATTCTATCGATTTTTTATAAGCAAAACTAACACATGTATTGTATTTCATACTATATTATTATGCAATTTAAAATACATATGGGTTATTCCACGTCAAATTGGACGGCTTTTTATTTTCTCAATTTTGTGATATTATTGTATTGTAGTTTTCCATCAAATAGCCCTCCTGGTAAATTTTGTCATGTTTTTATTACTCATTCACAATATTTTTTTTTTTGCTTTTTGGACACAACTCTCTTAAAATGGATTGAATTTGATTATTATTTTTTGTTTTTACATGATCTTTATAGATAGCCGGATAGTGAGTACAGGAACGATATCAATCGGGTTTTAATATCTAAAGGCTATTATTCTAAAGTGGATCAATTTGCTAACGATTATGACGTCTTGAAATAACGCTCCTCTCTGTGCATTCATTATTAATTAATATAACTATTTATATTATGGTAAAAATATATAACATGGAAAGATGAACCAGATTGAGTTTCTTACCGGTTTTTGTCAATAACTGCGTTCTTTGTCCAAACCCGTGGTAGCTTTGACGTTCATAACCGCTTTGTCAGGGCCGTAATGATATAGAGGATATTTTGATCTTAATTTTGACTAAATAAAATGTATGTCACCTACCCTGCTTAAAAATTGTGAATATTTATTGTCAATATTTGTAGAGATCCCCAGGAGATTACTAAATTTGTTGACGGTGAGTGAATAATGCTTAATAATTTTATTGTTTTTTGTTGACTTTGCCATTGCCAAATATGGTTACACCCTTTGCGTGACCAATTTACGATTATTCCATGTTGTGTCCTCTAGCAAAAATATATATATTTATGACATTGTTACGGTTGACGACATTTTGCCTTTCTTTCCGGAAGTGATTGGCTGATGCCAAGACTTTAAAGTTTAAGACACGACAAAAGATAATTAAAATATGTTTTTCTCTCAGCGTATATTCAGTAATTAAAAAGCTTATAAATTGTCATAAGATCGACGACCAGCAAATGACTGTAGACCTGACGATGACCGCCGTAATGTTTTG
Source organism: Antheraea mylitta (assembly GCA_014332785.1). Lineage (NCBI taxonomy): Eukaryota > Metazoa > Arthropoda > Insecta > Lepidoptera > Saturniidae > Antheraea > Antheraea mylitta. Next base: position 13,106 of record JACEII010000262.1, on the reverse strand, counting down.
ATTGTACTGTACTTGTTACCAGGCACAGTGTCGTCACTTTGTCGCGGTAGTGTCCTATACCTTTAAACGAGCAATTCTTGTATATTTTTATATTTGTATATGTTCAGAATCTCGGAAACGGCGTCATCTATTTCCGTGAAACTTTGTATGTAGGTATTTTCGGGGACGTTAAATCGATCTAACTAGATTTTATTCATGGAAAACTTTTTTAACTAAGTTTTCAAGCTGTGAAAAAATTTAGCTAGAATATAAAGGTAAATTTCGTCAGTGCTGTCACAACAAAAATAGCTCAGATGGAAATCGGTGGCTTCGAAAATCCGTGTAACCCCAGATCGAATCCGAGTGACAGCAGAAAAGATATATTTTTCTACATTTTTTTTAATGTTAATTTTATAAGGCAAACCTATCAGTTCATTTTAATTTAAAAATGTTTTATAGCACCGAGCTAGGCTCGGTCGCCCTGCAGGTACTAATTATTAATTGGTGTAACTTACGGAATAAATAAGGAACTCAGTACACATATGTCACTACTTTTAAGGGGTCTAGTAGGGAGTCTAGCTGTATCATCCTTAGGGTTCTACCATCTACCACATAGGACGGTAGTGCCCTACTGACCGCAGGCACGTTGCAATCTCTCATCAGTGGCTCCAAGTAGCTGTAGTGCACGCAGCGGTCACAGCCCGGTAAACTGCGTCAGCTCGCGGGCTAGCCCTGATTGGGGGGGGGGGGGGTCTCTTGTCTCTTAACAGGTCTTATAGCGAAACCTTCTCGCTTAGTGCTTAAAGTCTATTTCGGTGGGAAAGGCTTAAATCAGATATGCAAAAATCTTGGCGGTCCCGGCGGAATAGCAAGGCAAGGTGAATGATCAAGAGCGAAGGTAGATGGCGGTAGTTACCGTCGGCCAGATATATCATCGGAACCTTCCTCTGGTTTTATCAGTTTTTCGTTCCACTGGACTAGAGGGGGTGAATACAAGTTTGTGCATCTGCGTTTCCGCGTACGCTAGTGCACTGGAATATTTCCTACCACCTGACTGCTTCCGAATTAAATGTACTCCGATATTAACTAAATCCCTTAGCGACGGGCTGAGGTAGATAGGTCTGGTTTGATGCAGATTTGAAAATACACAAACGTCGGTTTTGAAACAGTCGCTGTGACCGAAAGCGGCCAGGAGTATACATGCATGCAATAACACTAAAGCCCTACAAAAATAATGTCTTATTTATATTGATAATAGATGTTGCTTAATAATTTTGATTACAAATAAGCTATTATAAAAAATCTGACAAATTATCATCAGTGACATGATGTGGCTTATAATTTAAATTTCCTAACACATTATTACGAATTCGAATACTAAAGTAAACAGTGCTTATAAAAAATAGATGTAATACCAGAACTTTCATCACCAGTCATCAGTCAAACCTTGTAGTTTATCACACTTTGGGTATTAATACAAGATCACATAATTAATAATAGACTTTTTCTTACAGCTTTGTGTTAAGGTATATTTAACCTTATCCTTAGAAACAGTACATTTTCTAGATATTTTTTTAAAGTCAAACTTTTTTTTAAAATCATAGTAGGCAAATGAATAGGTGCTCGTCACCTTTACCCCGGGCGAGCCGACCCATCCATTATGAAACCAGTCATTTCTGCGTAGCTCTACCCCCTACAAAAACCTCCACGTTAGTTAATGAAAAAATTCAGCTTGACCACCTCCTCTATTGATTCCCTCGCGTAATTAATGGGCACCTTTTCAAATGAAACTTAATCAAAATATGTTGAACGCACTTTTTCTCCAAAATCTGTTTGCGTGAGATGCACCCCTCTTCTATGAGGTGGCCGTGAACCTGACTACATCGCTACCGCCGTACAAGTTAATCACAGTGATTTATTATGTAATTTGCCGCGATTTTAGATACATACCCAGCAATCGTCATTCTGTAGATCCTTCGGAGATTGCTGTTGTTTGGATCGTACTGTAGCTATTATCAGGCACAGCGTCCTCACTATATCGTGGTAGTGTAATCATATATTGTTGATCAGTATAACTGGTTTTATGAATAAAATATACAAGCAACTTTTAACTCTTCAAATCGATTTTTATTTATTTTGACAATCACAAATGAACTATTGAATATCGACAAATATTAATAATCTGTATTTAATCGATTATTTATTTCTTGGTTATTTATTATTCCATGAATTCACACAATTATTTTTTTAAATGATAGCTTGGTCAACGAACATTTAAATCTTTCTGATAGTGAACAATATCTAAATATACTACGTCATTTAAGAAATGAATGAAAATAAACTGACATGAATGAATAGAAGACAAATTAATTACTTCTATTAATATAATTTACGATGTTTTCTCTTCTTTTGTACTTCTTTTAATTGTGCACCATAATCTGTGAAAGTAAATATTATAATATAATCGACTTAAAATAGAATAATACGCATAATAATATAACTCTGTATATAGTTGTGAAACTGTACAAATTTGTGTACACTTCAAGGATCACAGCGATAGTATTTTTATACAAACAAGTTCATACAAACTATTGGATGCCCAGAGGCTGATATTCGACCATAGTTAATTGATGTTTCAAAGTTTGAACTTTCTTAGGGTTCTTTTGTCAAAGGGTGTATCGTTACCATGTATAAAATAAAAACCTTTTTATTAGAATCGATTGTTGACGTTCAGATCTAGTTAAAACTGTATCGAGACGCCAACTTTTTGGTCGTCATGCACGGGAACGTCAACAAATAAAACAAAAGACGAATGAAAAAAAAGAGAAAACGTGTCAAGCGGTCTAGTTGTTTTTTCATCATCGAATTATCGTAAAAATCGGGATTGGTCATATCAATCATCAAAACAATTATACATCAATCAGAAAAGCACCAGGAACAACTATCAAATCAATCATCCTCATCAGAATCTAACAAAGAAACATCGGTGGAAGCTCAGCGGCCAGCTGCAACAAAAGAATATCACGAGGTACGTGCATTATATCTTTACTGTTGTTAGCTGGATCTGAACGAAAACATTTGAGTTCTCGAAGACCCTCCGGGGTCCCCCAGGGTAGCAGAAAGCCACCAATTGGCATTTCGGCGGTGCGCATGCTACATCTTTTTGGTGCCGAAACCCGGGAGCTTCCATATTACGTTAATTTACGCATGGTATTACCCAATAAACAGCTTAATATCTGAGATTTCTGGTTATTCCTTTATTATTCTGTATATCTAAATATCTATTTCTTCTGCATTTTCATTCTAAAATTATTGTGAAATCAAATTATGCAATCATTTTAATATTCAATATCGGTGCATAATTTTATTCGGTTCACAGTAATTTTATTATTCCTTCATGATCTATATCATCATACACATCCATCGTTTAATTAATTCTTTAAAAAAATCATATCGTTTCACGCATAATTATTTCATTTTTCGTCTTTTCACCTCTTAATGCAAGCGTTGCAATTTGAATAAATTGTGACAGTTGACATATACAAGCTACCACGCAGGTATCAAAAACATCGTTTTTCCTTTATACAACGTTCACTCAACTTGTGTGATAGCTTGTACAGTGCCTACGTGACATCGTGTTATACAGATCTTTTCGCCCCTACCATAGTACTTTTATAGTGCTCGTACCACAGCAATTTATCGTTTTAGATTTAAGGCGCTAATATATCAAATTTAGTGTGCATAAGGGTGAAATTACAATACAGATTAACAATTACACTATATTATTCATTAATTCAAATATCATTTGTACGATAATACGTAATTATTTTCACGATGTCTTTCTCAACTAAATATTCTAATCGTAAGTCGGGTACTTTAAAGAAATCTAAATCAAAGTCTGTCGATAGCGAGTATACTGAACGGGATTTACTATCTTTGCGTAGGCAACGAACTATCGCTTTTAGACGGTTAACCAAAACTTTAGAAGTAGGCGTTTTAGCGGTAGATGATCCGAGTCAGCGCGATTTATTTTTATCATATTACGAAGAAGTGAAAGAAAATGCGGAGAATTTTGAAGATGCTCATCTCGTAATTCAAGAAATTCTGAACGATCCAGAACATGGGGATAATGAGATTCAGGAACGTTTCGATGAGATGTACTATAAAGTGATGGCGATCAATCGTAACCTGTCTAGGGATGAATCGAAAAATTCTCATGGAAGTTCAACTGCAGTTAACATCCGGTTGCCAAAGATCGTACTACCGACATTTAATGGTGACATTAAACAATGGCCGGCGTACTTTGATACATTCAATGCGTTAATTCACAACTCCTCGTCTCTTACTGATACGGAGAGGTTTCACTACCTCATATCATCTCTTAGTGGTGACGCGTTGACCGTAGTCAAACCCTTCCCAATGACTCATGAACATTATCGCGATGCATATAAGGCTCTCATTGCGCGTTATCAAAATAAACGGGATCTAGCGTTCACATGTTGGCGGGACATTCTAAACATTGAATTCAACAACAATGATGCTCATAATTTTCGAAAATCTCTTGACCTATTCGACGAAAATTTAAGCATCTTAAAAACGGTTAATTTGCCAATTGACCAATGGGATTTTATTTTGGTATATCACATTTTATCGAGACTTGATCCGAAGTATCGTCGCGATTTTGAGGAAAAGTATGCGGACGTTGAACTACCCACGTATCAACAATTAAAATCGTTTTTACAGTCTAAGTGCGAAGCTTTACTGCGTGACACGCACTTCACCGAAGCATTAAAAACAACTAAGCCTAAACAAAATATTACGACTGACCATCTGCAACCCAAACATCGTAACTCATTACATGCGCTTGTTGCCGCGACTCCCGCTAGTACCGATAACAAAACCAAAAGCATTCCTACCGTCGTTTCATACACTAGCAAATGTTCTTTCTGTAAAGATTTTCATTCAATTTCGGCATGCTCTCAATTTTCACAAAAATCGTTGGATGAACGGATGAAAATTGCTTCAGAGAAAAACTGGTGCTTTAATTGTTTGAAATCTTCTCACCAACTAAAAGACTGCAAGTCTATTTTTTCATGCCGCACGTGCAAGCGGAGGCATCATACTTTACTTCATCGTGACAAAGTTAGCGACACAAATCAAACCTTGTCATCTCTGCTGACAAGTTCACCTTCACACACCACTGTATTGTTGGCAACTGCAATCGTGCAAGTACGAGATGCTTCAGGTGCGATGCAATCATTCCGTGCTTTGTTTGATACCGGAAGTCAAAGTAACTTCATTGCAGAATCTGCGATTAAGCGTTTGAATTTATATTCGGCTCCAGCTGATATCAATATCAGCGGAATTGGGGGCACAGTGGCTCCTATCATTGGTAATGTTACTTGTGCCGTAGGTAAAAACAGCAAAGTTCTTTTTAATATAAACTTCCACGTTATATCACAAATAACTGGTGATCATCCGATAGCAAAATTAAATACATCGGGGTGGTCACACATAAACTCTTTGCATTTAGCAGACCCTGGATTTGATATCCCGGGGTCCATCGATATTTTGTTCGCCGCAGACATCTTCGCTGATTCGCTTCTAAATAATTGTATTAAGGGGAATATCAATCAACCTACTGCTTTTAAATCGGTCTTCGGTTGGCTTCTGTTAGGCAAAACTCATCTAGTTTCTAGTACACCGGTTCACGCGTCATCAGACATTGATAATGCAATGCATTCCATAATTCAACGTTCCCGAGAACTTGACTCTCTCCCAAAGATATTTGTTCCGAGTCTTGACAAAGCTTTGTGTGAACAAAAATTACTAACTAGTCATTCTCGCGATTGCTCAAATATATGCATGTTTCGCTCATCATTTAAGGCCAACGTGGAACCTATCATCGAAGAATCTCGTGCAATTGCACTAAAACGATTCCACGCTACCAAACACCGGTTTTCACGTGATCCTTGTCTACTTAACCAATGCCTACAGTTCATGAATGATTATGACAGTTACACACAAATGCGATTTTTATGCGCCATGTATCGCCTAGCACCCATCAAGTCATTACTTCGTTCAGAACTGTGTGCAGCTGTTCCACTTACAGAATTCACGAAAGTGGTTCTATACACTTATCTAAATAAATCATCCATTCATACTGTTCATCTGTGGTCTGATACAATAGTCGTTCTATCTTGGAAACATTCCCATTCATCAAGTTTGATCACTTTCGTGACTAATCATATTAGTCACATTCAAGAAACGTTGTCTACAGAATCATTACATCATGTAGCCTCAGGTGATAATCTTGCTAGTGTGTATTCTCATGAGAAACTTCCACATCACCTTCTTCAAGATACGTCGCCACAGCCAAACAATGATGAAGATGATATGGTGTTCATGGAGAAGCGTAGATCGGTGGCGTTACTTATTCGTGATGTCAGTAGACACCATATATTTCTCGACAATCTAATAAACCAGTTTTCATTACTTGTAAAGATTACTCGAATCATATTACACGTTAAACGTTTCATTCACAACATTATAAATCCTCGAACACACCAAGGAGGTACAATTCAAATTGATTTTTTCAATTCTGATTCACTGCTACTAATCACAAAGTTCGTACAAGGTTCATCATTAGCTCACGAAATTCAACAGCTTAAAACGAATCAACCTTTATCAAAGCAATTTCGAAAGCTAAATTCGTTCTTGGACGAACAGGGTGTCCTCAGGGTGGGCGGTCGAATATCACGCGCTGTTTTAGAATTCGATCAACGACACCCCACTCTTTTACTCAGTGATTATCCATTCATGTTCAAATTCATTGAGCCCATTCATCGTAGTTATCGTCATCCCGAAAAAACTAACTAGTATCTTTTGTCCACATTTAGTCGTATCATTAGTTTTCGTTTACTTAGTTAAGAATCTGTTTTATTTCTCCATATTCTTCAATTTTCTTTGGAAAATACCATGGGTATTTTGGTGGGCGGTATGTATCGTTACCATGTATACAATAAAAACCTTTTTATTGGAATCGATTGTTGACGTTCAGATCTAGTTAAAACTGTATCGAGACGCCAACTTTTTGGTCGTCATGCACGGGAACGTCAACAAATAAAACAAAAGACGAATGAAAAAAAGAGAAAACGTGTCAAGCGGTCTGGTTGTTTTTTCATCATCGAATTATCGTAAAAATCGGGATTGATCATATCAATCATCAAAACAATTATACATCAATCAGAAAAGCACCAGGAACAACTATCAAATCAATCATCCTCATCAGAATCTAACAAAGAAACATCGGTGGAAGCTCAGCGGCCAGCTGCAACAAAAGAATATCACGAGGTACGTGCATTATATCTTTACTGTTGTTAGCTGGATCTGAACGAAAACATTTGAGTTCTCGTAGACCCTCCGGGGTCCCCCAGGGTAGCAGAAAGCCACCAATTGGCATTTCGGCGGTGCGCATGCTACAAAGGGTATACCTCCAAAATCAAAGGTTTTCATCATGGCTACTCAATTATTTGGCATTTTCCATGACCTTTAATTATATAAACATAAAAATAATCTATATAATCTAATAATCTAAAATTGAAATTAATTATAACTTTGAAAAATCAAAACAGGTGGTAAAACTTTCAAATTCTAAGTAAACATAACTTAAGGAAAATAAAGAAATTTATCGCAACCCATGACACAAGGGGCGCGTTCCATTAGACGTTCACAACGTTACAACACCCTTTTCGACGTTTCACTAGACAACCGCGAGCGTTGCGGTCGTGTCGAAAACGTCATTGATGACATCATAACATACGCTAACGCGAAGCTCACGACGGCCCATGTCTGGAGGTGGGTCGACGTGAGCGTTGACAAAATTGGCGGGATTCTCAATAAAGTTGGCGACCGTAAAAATGACATTATTTGATACGGTAAATGATATTTATATTAAATAACATATTGCATTTAAATGCATAAATGAAATAAGAAATGAAATATGTTAATTAATTAAGTTTTGGTAATTTTACTTCTTTTGAAAAATGTAGAAATTAATTTATAATCACTTCATGGTAATTTCATGTTTTTCATTTGACCAAAAAGTTCATTTTTATGTTTTTATGACAATTAAAATAAAAACAATTGAATTATACATTGTTTTTTTTTTTAATATACTTAAACCAATTTAATCATAATTAGAATTTACTGTTAAGACTTATAACTTGTAAGGTAACTGCTGTAAGCTTTTGCTTTATTTTTTCTATGTAGCCATTTGTATTATTTATCTGAACGCTCAAAACGCGCATAAATGCGTTCCACTAGTGTGTACGATCGCAACGCTCGAGAACTAGTGGAACAGGAAAACTCGCGGTCGTGAGCGTGAGCGCTGTGAGCTTCTACTGGAACGCAGTCAAGTAAAAGCACTTCTGTCACTTAAAAATTTTGACATCCAATAAAACCAAGGACAATTAATTAATAATTATTTCAGTGGTTCCATAAATGTAGTAAAGACATACTGTTTATCAATTATGAAGCTGTAAAGACTTTTCTAGGTCAACAGCGTTTTCATTTCGAAAATTATCAATTAATTACTAATGTATATATATTACGAATTTGAATATTACATTATTTTAAAACTAACTTACAATCTGATCAATTGATTTCAAAGGACAAATAAGGCATACAACGTCATTTATGTAAAATTATTATATTATTGTGAAATTAACCTGTAATTTGACCAGTTAAATTCAAAGAGCATGTAAGATATGAAAAGTAAGTCGTGTCATAAATATTATAATAATAGTTATATATTACAATATTATTGTTGAATGTAGAACGAAAAAGGGTAATTAAAATGTAAGAGTTAAAAAAATACATACATAGCAAGCATAGCAACCTCCTTCGCAACATTATTGAAGTTCGTTATTGACGGCTGTCAAAATATCTCTTTTAAGAACATGTGTGTATATATTGTGTAAAATTCAATCAGTAGTGTGAGTAATGCATATTTAATATAATTTAATGTACTTCTAATGTATTTTATATAAAATAAATGGCTTTCTGCACTTCAGCGCCGCTTTAACTGTGCCAAATTTCAAGTTCATATATTTACAGAATTTATCTTTAAAAGGTGTACAAAGTTTTTACCTCACGTATTAATATATATATACGATGGTGATAATCGTTTCTGGTCGATGGTTGAAATGCCAAGTATACATAATCGGTCAATAGTATGGTTTTAGTGATCACGCGTATGTGGTACGGTACACATTAGTTCAAGTATTCATTTGTTTTAAAATAGTAAGCTACATGTTTTTTTTCTATTCTGCAGACTCTTGGTCCGCACCTTTTATTTGCTTTCGTTTAATATATTATGTAGGTCAAAAATCGTATCTGTGAGCAACTATTGGGTGTTTTTTTATTTATTATTATTGTTTTATATATTTATGTTTATGATTTCATTTAACTATTTTAGGACAGATTTTTTATTGACGTTATTTTATTGCCTTTATGGCAGTTTTATTTGGATTCTTTACGGCCATCTTTATGTTAAAATCCATAATGTCCCGCGCCGGAGCGTCCACGGCTGGACGGATGTACCTACTAAGCGCGTCATCCATTAAGCCATATTAGGAGTGATTAAGTTATAATTGCTTAGTGATAGGGTTTTTTCAAAGTGGCCTGGCTCGCCAGGCTAGCTACCGACCTCAAGTTGAAGATTTATTGCCAACCCACCTATTGATGTGTTCCAGAAGCTACAGCGGAGGGCCAGTCCGCTTAGTTTAGCGTGTTTAAAATCTCAGAATTTGGATTTTCCTTTCAGCGACCAACTTCTGCTAATTAATTACTAATTTAGGAAATATATATTGAAGGAATACGTTCACTTGTTATAATTATACAAAATACTTATTTTAACAAAGTACATTTTATAGGAACTTGTATTTTAGCTGCACGAGTTTGAATTTGAACAGCTAATTTAAAATCAGTTATATTTAATTTGATCGGGTATAATGAGGGTGCCGTTATGTTCCTATATATGGGATTATGTAGATATTCCTGATGTTAAATACATACCTGAGGGTCATAAAATAAATTATCTCGACGAGACTTAGAAATGAGAAGCCCAGAAATAGTCCGAGGAGGCCACCACAGTTGGCAAGGAAGTCAGTAATCCCAAACAACTCAGAGCGTCGCATCGAGATATAGCTTGGCTGTTTGTAGTATATACGCATCAATGAATATGTTTCTCTAAAAGATAATTAGTAGTCAATAGTATTATTAGATGAGTGTTATATTAATTCTAGCCTCTGCCCGCGACATCGTTCGCGTGTAATAGGTACTTTGGGATAACGCTAACACGCAGCAGAAGCTTTTAAAAGGATAAAACATCCCGATTTCGAAACATTTTTCATCGGTGCTCCGCTCCTATTGGCTCTAGCGTGATGATATATAGCTTATAACTATTCTCGACGAATGAGCTATATAACACTGAAAGAATTATTCAAATCGGACCAGTAGTTCCTGAGATTACCCCTACAACGCCAAACGTCACAAACTCACAAACTTTACCTCTTTATAATATTAGTATAGATAATAAAATAGTATGATACTATCTATGTACAACACATCCGATATACATATACTGAAATTAACTATTGCTCTGTATATAAACTAAATATAATATTTAACTGTTAACTTCGAATATTACTTGCATTATTTTAGTCAATAGTCAACTCGATCAAGCTATCTTCGATATCTCCGTTGATGTCTGAAATGTTTTCCTAACTTTGTCCTTATTATTTTAATATTCATACGACTTCAAAATGAATTAAACATTTTTTTCTTTTATGTGACTATTTATAACATATGTTTTTTTTCGACATTTAACCAGTGATGTTGTGTTTAAAAAGTATAATTAATCAAATCAGGAAAGGTGACGAGTTCTTCTTCTTTTTTGTTATTGGCAACTCTGTCCTTTTCAAAGACTATTACTGTCGTTTTCATATAATAAATTGGTCTCTTGAGTTTAAGGTGACGAGTGATTCTCTAATATTTTTCTGCTGATATGAGGCTTATCAAAAGGAAACCCAAACACGGAATTATAGTTATTATATTGCAATCGTGTATGGGAGACGGTAGCCAATAGTAACGTGGTTAGATTATTCTATTTTTTGATATACTTAAACAACAAAGAGCTGCAAACAGAAGCCGTAAATAACATGATTATAACCTGTATAATATTAATGTCTTATATAGAAAATGTATTACGAATGTAGTTTTGAAAACATAACATATATTAAATTAGTGCTCAGCCAAGAAGTGAATGGTGATTGCCAATTTGTAAGTTGAATTTTGAATGAAGTGTCGCATATTTATACCATGACCATTCGATACAGAGACGATAAGCGATTTATCATGAAGCAATATAATAAAACTTTGTTCTCTCTTGGTTATTTTCATGTGCTAGAGAAAATCTTTAACGAATTTGGACATAATTTTTATTTGTGGTATTGTTTGGTTTGGTTTTCCTATGCTATGTTGGGGTGAGAGCCAAAAAAAATGTTTTATTTTTGGCACATTATTTACATGTTTATGTGCATTAACTTACTTATTTGTCGAATTATCGAGACTTTCATCTTGAAAGTTAACATTTATTGCTCGTACATATGCTTTAAAGTTAAAATCAGATCTTATAACGTCGGCATCGTAGTCTACACTGTCGCATGACTGCAAACAGTTACAGTTTGGATAATTGTCATCTGGTTTGGTATCTTGATACGAGTACTTCGCCTGCTTCTCTGCCAATGTTTCTAAAAAAGTATAAAGCATTTTTTGATTAACTTTATTTAATTATATATCGCTACGCTTGCAACTCGTGAAATCTGTTTTTTTTTCGATCTGACTACGCTATTGACCTGGCAAGGTCTTCACAGCTTCACCGGACTACGTGAAATCTGTTGTTTTATATCGAAAGGATTTTTTCCTTGGTGCTTAATCGCACTATTCTCAAATAATAATATTCACTCTCTTACGATATATTTGTTATAGTTCTTTCCAGGAAAGCTGTTATATTTTTAATAAAACTGAACATGTCATCATCATCATCAGCCTGCAAGAAACTTATAGTAAGCTAAAGGCCTCTTTTCAAAAGATGAAAAAGAAAGAAGTTTCTTCTTTGTTTTTTATCTAGTTTAGTTCTTATAACTCCAGCCATGTCACTCGCAGTCATTTCAGCTATCTGCCAGTGAAATTTCTGTCAAAATCGGCCCAGCCGTTTAAGAAATTAGCCTAAAGTAACAAACAGACATACCGACAAAAATTTTCAAAATTGCATTTTTGTTATCAGTACCCTGTATACGTTTATACCCAATCAATTATTTTTTTTTATTTTGCTGTTGCATACAGACACTTCATTGTTATTATATGTATCGTTTGTAGAAAGAGAGATATATATATATACTGCTACGCTAGCAACTCGTGAACTCTACTGTATTACATTGAAGGGATTTCTGCCTTAATGCTTAATCGCAATCATAATCCTCTCCAGGAAAGTTTTCATATCTTTAAGGAAACTGCACATGTTATCATGATCAGCCTGCAAGAAACCTATTGTAGACTATGGGCCACCTTTTAAAAAGTAAAGAAGAAAGAATATCTTCTTTCTTTTCTGCTTAACACATAGTTAAAAATATAAGTAAGCCTAAGTTAGGTCTTACAACTCCAATTATCGGCGAATGAAAGTCTCATGAAAGTCAGTCGTCGTATTTCAGATATTTTACTGTAAAGAAATCACGTGAATAACGTCATAAATAAAATAGGCTAAATTATTCTTTATATAGGCAAAAAAAAATTATTAAAAAGGTAGATTTTTCTAATAGCGTATACAGTTTCATATTCAGTCAATAAAAACTCGTTATTACATACAGACATATTGATTCACCTATCAATATGGGTACTAAATAGTACTAGTTGACTGCAAAGTTCTATATCTAACTAAGTGTGCCAAAATAGTATGTAGTGTCGCAAAATTAAATAAAAAAAGTAAATTAAACTACCACCACCACAAAATTAAGTAGGACAATTACCTTGCGCCGACTCCATACAGTCCATATCCAAAAACGTAC
>JACEII010000261.1:12290-65820 GCA_014332785.1 Antheraea mylitta | reverse complement strand
ACAACTCATACATATATGAATAGTTAGCTAGGTTAGCTAAGATAGGTTGCATCTTCAATGCGGCCATGTCCCAGGGTCATTTTCCAGCCGTCTGGAAGAGGGCCGTAGTGATAGGGATTCACAAGCCCGGCAAGAAATATACGCTTCCCGATAGCTATCGCCCGATTAGTTTGCTTGATACATTAGGGAAACTTTACGAGCGGCTCCTTCTGAACCGTCTCCAGGTCACAATTAATGAGCAAAGTTTAATTCCACCCGAGCAGTTTGGATTTCGCGCCAAACACTCTTGTCCGGATCAAGTACTCCGCCTCACGGAGTACATCCTTTCTAATTTCAATAAAGATCCGCATCCGGAGCCGGATCCGCCCGTGAAAAACACTAATCCGAAACGTACAATAGCAGTATTTTTCGACGTCGCCAAGGCCTTCGATAAGGTCTGGCACGAAGGGCTCATATTCAAGTTAAATCAAGTCGGCATACCCGATAGGTTAGTTCACATCCTCCGCGATTATCTAGCCGACAGAACCTTCCGTTTTAGAGTTGACGGCGAACTCTCATCGCCCCGTCCGATACGCTCAGGTGTGCCGCAAGGCTCAATTCTCGCGCCCACCCTCTTCAACCTGTTCATCCGTGACCTACCTAAGCTCCCGGGAGTCGAGGTAGGTTGTTATGCTGATGATACAGTCATCTACGCCTCTGGCTGGCAGCCGAGTAGACTTAGAGATCGCATCGAAAAAGCCGTTAGCACACTCGGTGATTGGTTTCTTCGATGGCGCATAGGTATTAACCCCGATAAGAGTACCGCGATACTCTTCGATCCTAGGTATCGCGCGAACAAGCTAAAGCCCATAAGGCTATACGATTCCGAGATACCTTGGACCACCGAGGTCAAGTATCTCGGCGTCACTTTAGATCGACATTTAACATTCGATTCCCACATTAAGAGAGTGCGAAACAAAGCCGCTATGGTCTTGGGTCGCCTCTCTTAATGTGGGAATCGAATGTTAAATGTCGATCTAAAGTGACGCCGAGATACTTGACCACGGTGGTCCAAGGTATCTCGGAATCGTATAGCCTTATGGGCTTTAGCTTGTTCAACAGTAACACGCAGCGGAAGCTCTCAAAATAGCCCGATTTTAAGACATTCTCCATTAGTGCTCCGCTCCTATTGGTTGTAACGTGATGATATGTAGCCTATAGCCATTCTCGATAAATGAGCTATCTAACACTGAAATAAATTTTCAAATCGGATCTGTAATTCTTGAGATTATCGCGTTCAACCAAACAAACAAACAAACTCTTCAGCTTTATAATATTAGTATAGATATCATATTAACTAATGATCATTATTTATATTGAAAGGTCCTCTATTCGCGTAGTTAAAGCATTCGTAAGTACGTGTAGGAAACCCTCACAGCGCAGTACTGGGAACAGTCGGGAGAACTGCATACATTTCTTTAAATTAATATAATTATTTTAGGAATGGAACAAAATACGCTTATTTATTATAGTACTAGGCTGTGCCCGCGACTCCGTTCGCGTGGAACCTAATATAAGAAAATATTGACTAAGTAAAAACATCTAAATATATTATAGCTCCACATACTTATTTATTTTTTCTTGTACTTTACTCGCGTCCTCATTAAAGTTACAATAACTTTTGATAACTCAAACCGATTTGAACGAAACTAAGACTATATGTTACTCGAGTATATCCTTTATTATATTCTTTGTGAGGTTTTATCGTGACGCATGTTCATATAAACAGACATTTCTAAAATTAATTTTTTTCACGAAAATCGAAAATGTAGAGACACGTTAGATTTACATTTTCATGATATAGTATTGAAGATATACAACTTGTAATGCTCCTTAATATTTGACTCTATTAGAATAATATGCTTAACGCCATCTATGGAATATTGGTTATAACAGTGTATGTTTTATTGTAATACTAGCTGTCTCCGCGACTTCGTCCGCGTGAAACCTCATGAAAAAAACAGTGATTAATAAAGTCATTTGAATGCATTAAGTCCTTTTACTTATCTACTTTCCGCTCGTACATACGTCGCGGCGTCATTAAAATTACAATAATTTTTGATAGAGAAGTAATTTTCAAAGATATGATTTATCGTTTCCTTGATGTGGTTTTATTGTGAACCCAGTACTTTGGCAGTGATGCGTATTTAAACAAACCACAAATAGACAGACAGACATTTCAAAAAATGATTGACATGTATTTTAGTGGTAGATACATTAGATTTACATTATTATTATATGTATAGACTAGCTGACCTGTGCAACATCATCTGCACCAAATCGGTTATTAAAGTTTCAATTGTATTTTTAAACGCGAAAAATCTTAATAAACCTAAAACCCGGCTGCAGCAACAACTACCGTTTTTTAATTGTAAATCCCAATTATACAGGACTTACTCAAACATATACCCGCTTGGTATGTGATAAAAACCTTTAAAAATAATCCTAAAACCCGTTTGCAGTATCACCTACCGGGTCCAATCAAGATAATAAGTAACCTACATATATTGCTGATAAATGTCTTCCCAGTATTAGCGGTAAATATTTTTTTGCCAATTTCAATTACATTCCTAATGATTAACTATTGACAATATATATTTGCCAAAATAAACATCTATAGCACTGAGGGATAGTATACATTTCTAACGTAAAAAAAAATCGGATAGGGATTCCCTGAATAGAAAACGATAAAAATATGAAATATAGTTAAAATGCTTAACTAATCTGTCTGATATATATAGCACAAAGAAAATTTACCAAAATCCATAAAAAAATTATAATATTAGTTATGGTTGTGTCAAGTTTCGTCAAGATCGGTTCAGTACTTTCAGAGTGATACGTGTTCTCAGGGACAGACAGACAGACAAAAATTGTAAAAAGGTTAAGAGTATTTTTGGTTTCTATAGCTATAACAAAGTCTACCCCGATTATAATTTTCAAAAAATATTTAATGTATAGATTTGGCCTTGTTACAGTTTTATTACAGTATAGATAGATACCAGTATATACATAATAGCCGTTATACTAATAAATAGTCCTAGAAACAACGAATCCACCGCGCGCTGTGTTTATTCCGTTTGTCTGATTTTCTTTTCATTTGAAGTAAGCCTAAAACATCTCCCTACTTCTTTCAACGATATGGATAATATAACTTGTATTCTAATATGTCAGAGAAATCAGAGATTATATCAGATACTTAAGTATTTTAAAACACCTGCAAATTATGTGTTCCAACAATAAAAAAAATCGAGGCAGTCATAAGGACTGCTGGCAGAAGTGAAAACTCAACAATGAAATAACTGTGTTCTTGAACTGTCTATTAAAATTAATTACATGACAATATTTCAATTCTAGAATGTGTTTATTGAAATTATTTACACTTGTGTGGTTTTCATATCTATTGAGACTATGAGCTATAATTATATACATTTTTTAAAGTCTATTAATCAATCAAATGTCAGTCAATAAATCAAAACGATGAACTTCAAAATATCAATATTATATATACACATGCCCCACTATACTACGCACCGCTATTTTAAAAAATTTGTTCAGTGAAATACGAAAAATGACATATATTTGAAGCCAGCGAAAAGTCATAGGCATGAACGGCTCTGCTATAACTTATTAGAACAAAGAAAAACTTCCAAGTCGACTATTACCTACCAAGTAGGTGATGTTAGCATTGTTTTGTCTTACGAGAGTTTAAGGTTGAATTTGACCATTGTCTCGCGGGTGCAGTCTCCAGCAAACTGTCTCTGTGCTGAGAGTCCGGCTCCCGACGGCCGACCGCGCTACAAACAGAACTTTCTGAAAGTAAACTTTCAGAAGTTTGTAAAGTTTCATGCTTCAGAGAGAACTCTGTACAGAGTGTTTGGGGGCGGAGCAGCATACCCTCTTGTTTAAAGCACGTAGACAATAGCTGCACTCTGAACCATTTAAGATATTAATCTGTATAATGGCGGTGCCCCCAGCTGTTTACATTCTGGCTGCACTGAGCCAACACCGTTAACACTGTTCTTCGCGTGTTGGTTTACACTAACCGTGTAATTATTTGAATGCAATAAAAATACGAATAGCTTAACAGATATTTATTTGAATCTCCTATTATTCTGTTATATATTGTTCAGTTTTTTTTTTTTTTTTGGTTCAGACACGCAGACGAAGTATAATATTTAACTTATAAAATAATTATGTGAATACAGTTAAATAAAAAATCACTAGAGATTAAGTATTTTCTTCTAATTATTATTTTAAGATATCTAAAGTAATTGGGATTACTTTAAAAACATGTTAGACACCATTAGTACACTTCCCCCATACAATTATAATTATTTGTAATGTCATGAACATCGGTTCATGACATTAATTTTTAACATCTTTTTTTACCAAAATGTGAATTTTATTGATTACTAGCTGATACCCGCGGCTTCGCGTGACTTTTTTTAATATATTATATAAATGTAAAATTGTGATTAGATGTGTAAATAACAGAAATACTCTTTCAAAAATATTTGTAAGTACGAAACGCACATTATGTACTGTAACAGGTAACATGTATAATATATATGTGAATACTAATAGCGTGTCGAATGGGATGTGGCATCAGCCACATGCCTGGGACTTTAAACTACAATTACCTGGACGAACGAACCTAGCTCGGTTCTTTAAAAACAATTTTACATTAAAATAAATCCAGATCCAGTCGTTTCGGAGATCACCCGGAATAAATTAAAAAAAAAAAAATGTTGTTTGTAGCCATATGTATTCACTAAAAAGTATTTAGTTTAATATTACATACACCCGCTTTATTTTTATAATACGTAATAGATCACAGATCAAAAATTGGGAACAAAACTAACGTAGAATAAACTTTTTGAGGAGTGTTTCGCGGGATTTTAGTCTGTCATATAGTCATATTTTATTCATAATTTTGTGTTACTTGACTCTATATTGTGTAAAATTGGTGGTGTTTTATGTAATATGGTTCGTTTATTGTGCATAAGTGAAATGCATAAAAAATAATACCACGGAGCATGAATTCTGGGATCTTGAAAATTAGGAAGATAAATTTTTACGAAATAATATGTAGAAGATTTGGCGCTTATGCCTATACATTAACTTGGACATAAAAGAAAACTGGCTAAAGAATACATAAGAACTAACTATATTGACAACATCAGAATTGGCAGTATGGATTAATTCCTTCGCCTATACTATTGGACGAATATTATTACTATGAAACTTTTTTAATGGCAACACAAAATAAACTTTGGAAATGTTTGCGATGGAAACATACCATGTATAATCAAAAATTGGAAACAAAACTAACGTAGAATAAACTTTTTCAATAGAAGCACAAAATAAACTTTGAAAATATTTGCGGTAGAAAGTTGTCACGTTACCATGGCAACGTATATAATATTAAAGCTAACACGCAACGGAAGCTCTCAAAATGAAAAAATAGCCCGATTTTGAAACATTCTTCATTGGTGCTCCGCTCCTATTAGTTTTAACACGATGATATGTAGCTTACAGCCTTCCTCGATAAATGAGCTATCTAACAACGAAATAATTTTTCAAATCGTGCCGGTAGTTCTTGAGATTAGCGTGTTCAACCATACAAACAAACAAACAAACTTCAGCTTTATATATTAGTATAGATTATTGTTCGATACAAAATTTACATTGATATAATTAATACTTACGGTATACAAAATTTCTTGAAAATCGATTAAGTCGTTTTTTAGTTAAATGAGAACATACTAACAGACACAGATTTACATCGACGTCACAAAATTACCAAAACAAAATGCTATACAGACAGAACTTCAATTTTTTAGTGTAGGTAATACATGGATAGAAAAATTATATTAACCTTTTACTTAACAAATGTTTGAGGCAGGTCTAGTTACGCTTTAAGACGTAACGTCTGAGAAAATGCTTTCAAGATGTATGATTTCAATAATAAAAAAATTTAAACGCCCCTCCTAACAGGTGGACACAAACTATCATTAGCTTTCATATTAATACTTGAACACATTTTCCAATCACATCTCTGAGGATGGCGAATAATTACGAAATGTTAACTCTTAAAGAATAAACTCTTATAAGTAAAATTTATACATTGCGAGTAGATGTTAATTTTAAATAATTATTGATAGCTACAACAGTGAGCGACTTGTATAAATATTAATATCTCGGTAGAGTTTTGCTTTGTAACAAATGATTCGATAAAAAAGACATCGCGAAGAACAAAGCTGGTGCGTGAGTTGCGGGCTGCGGGGGTTAATGTACATTTTGCGTGTCGTTACGTCCGCCTCAAGTCGCGTCCGTTCTCTCACATGCGGAAACATATTAAATTCTTCCGGGAACAACAACATTGTATGCACAAACATAAAAAAATATTTTCTTTACTAATGCATAGCTTTTACCTTGTTTTAATAATAGAATCAATTAATTAATGCTGGTCCCCTCACTGTTACTTAGTTAAGAGGCGGCAACTCCCTGTAGGGATTTCCCTACATTTATTTATTAAATGAAAACAAAAGGTTAGAAACTTTAATAATTCCCAGAAGGCCCGTTCGGAGTAGATCGCGATAAACATTAAAAATCTGATAAGACTTGTTTCTTATAAAGTAAAATTATAAATGAATTTAGTTGTTTACTTCTTGTAAGTACTTAATCCAATTTTTAAAAGTTACTAAGAACTATTTATTATAAAGCTTTTCCCTTCTAATTAGCGGATTTAATAAAAGTGAAGATTATTACATAGAAATTTGAAATTGCGTTACCTTAACTTTTAAATAAAACCGTAATACTTTAGGTAGTGTGGGTACTACTAGCCTATGTTTTGGTAACTTGCAGCAAAACGCTGCTTGATGTGTATTCGTCTAGTTATCTGACGTTATTGCTTTATAAGAACCATATCGTGAAATTCATTTTATGTTTTATTATTGGGAACAAAACTTAGTTTAGTTTTAGTTTTTAGTTTTTCTCTTATAGCTATAAATGATGTATCCTTACCAGCCTGCTCCAATTTTCAGTATCTCGGTTCATTGATACAAAACGACGGTAGCATTGATAAGAACGTGAGGAATAGGATAAATGTAGGATGGATGAAATGGTGTTATATGTCTGGGATAGCTTGTAATCCAGGAATGCCTTTGAAACTTAAGGGGGAAGTTTATAAAACTATGATAATACCGGTCATGCTGTATGCAACTGAGTGCTGGATTATGAAAGAGATGAGAAAAATTACATGCGGCAGAGATGCGAATGTTAAGGTGGATATGTGGTGTAACTAGAATGGATAAGATTAAGAATGTTAGAGGTAGTTTGAAAATAGCACCAGTGACAGAGAAGTTGAGGAGTAATCGGTTAGCATGGTATGGGCATGTCATGAGGAGAGATGAAAACCATGTAACTAGAAAAGTGTTGAGTATGATAGTGGACGGATATACGAGAAGAGGAAGACCGAAAAAGGTACGGATGGTCTGTGTGAAAAACGATATGTCTGTAAAAGGTGTGAATACTGGGATGACATTTGACAGGAGTGAATTGAAAAAGAAAACATGTTGTGCTGACCCTACTTAAGTGGGATAAGGATAATGATGATGATGACGTTATTGGAAACAAAACTTGTTGAGAGGATGCTTGTCGAGATACTGTATTGCCACATATTTTGTCTGGTCGAATACTAAAATAAACCGAAACTTCAAGAAAAAATTCGTAATATGGTGGAGTGATATTTGTTATTGCTTCACGTCCTTTTGTTGTATCTTTAATTACTTATAGTGTATCATTATAATCATTTATATAATAAAGCAAATTAACAGAAGATCCACCAAAGGCTTAGACTTTGTTTTATGTTTAAAAGGCTGAGAAATTTATTTAACGATATGTTTGCTGTACCGTGCAATAGTCCTTTAAGACAATAAGCTCTATAACCTAGTCATCAATCGATACTTGTTAAAAGAATAGAAACCTGATGGAATCAAAATATTATGAACAGCTTCGTCTCGTAACATTAAGTAAAGTTAATAATCACTAGAAAACTTAACTGAAAAAAGCATTCGTAAAAAAATATATATCTTTCTTATATTATAACATTTATTTAACGTAAAGTTAAATTAAAATTGACTTTAACGAAATACATTCATCATGGATACATATGGACTTGTGTATATTCGGTTATAATTTATCATAATAATTGTGGATAAGAATGTTGTTAAAAAATCCAAGCAGTTACATCACCGCGCCGAGATATCCTGTCTCCGCCACACGCTACACGAATACAGATCGTCTGATATGTCGTTAGTAAGCAATGGTTAACTCATTTATTCACATCAATTCGCACAGAACTTTATTAATATTAAATTATTTGTTTTTCACTTTTGTTGTGCTCGATTCTTCGGTAAAAAATACAACTTCAACCTTCGATTGTTCATCGCTAATTACCTATTGACACAATGCTCTGATGTATTCTACATAGGCAAATTATTGATGTAGGGTTTATGAGACCTACTGACAGGCTGGTTGGCTACGTGCCTTCGAAGGACCAAGGATGATTACGATTATACTCAGTATTCGTGTATCCCAAGCTAGAAAAGGTTTGCAATGAATAATGAAAAAACCACTTACCGGTTTTCTGGAACGTCCAGGTTCCCTTTAGTAGTTCCGTTAACGTGATGGGGCCTTACGAAGTCTCCAGCACTTATTAACACTTTAATTAAGGCGCACGGCGCTGAGACACTTGACTTTACTGCTTGCAGTCGAACACTTAGACGCGTAATGTAATGTCCGTTTTAAATTCGACCGTTTTGCATGTCGACTAGGGATGCGCCCAGTGAAGTTGCGTCGATGTTGATGTTGACGTTTCTTCGGTACTTCCGTCGGTCCCGTCAGTTAGGCTTGTGATTTTACATTATTAAAACAACCTAACCAACAAGGAGTACCGAATACTGAACAATTGATGTAAGACTTATTTATACGAAATTAACAACATCTACAAATGTTAAATAGAAAAGCATTTACCAGATTGACGTAATATTTGGTGTCTCATACAAATCCAAAGGCAACTGCGAATAACTAGGGGGAATTTAATAATAAATCCAAATCTGAAACGGAGTAGTGAGTTCTCAATGATTATTGGTTCGAAGGACAGGCAGAGTGAGCACGCATTTTTTAACTGAGACCGACACCCGCAGAAGCAGCCGTGATCAATTTTCGCGAATAATGATATTTTTACACCATTAGTTGCAGAGAGATTATATTCACAATTACTGTGGCGCCATTATGAGAAGGAAATTCATTTCTTTTTCCTTTTGAAATTCGCTCGCTCGTATTTCCTTAAAAAATACGAATTAACATATATAGGTGGTTTTTAGGATCTAAAATTGTATATTTTGTAAGTGAAAATAAAATGTAATACGTAGTAATATCACTTTTAAAATCTTACGTGAGATGTGAACAAACCTGGTTGTAAACTAATGTACAACTTTATTTAAAAATGGTTCCAACTATCCTCAAGTTAAATACATTTCTATGAACAAAGGGCGCCGTTTAATTATTCTCTAGAGGGGGTTGGAAATCTTTCCACTCATAGAATTCCACTAGTTTTTTTCTATTTTTAAATGTTCTCGGTAAATTAGTTTTTAAACGGTTCACGGAGTTTTCTCATTATCATTCTTATAATGTACAATTAACAGGAAACATTGGCGCCGCATTTTCGCTACTAAACTCTAAAGATTGTACTGTTATACTTAAAATCCGATAAATGGCGACTGTTCCGAAGCTGACAGCACACAGAAAGGGTTCACTCACTTCTTACATAAAATATATTTCTGCCTTATATATGTACCCAAAAAAAACTGTGTTGTTTTCATTCTATTTGGGATTCTTAGAACAAGACTAATTTATGGACACAGTCGATTTTTATTATTTATTCCTTTACTCTAGAACTTAGATTGTAATCAATCATGTCGCTTTTGTACATAAAACATAATTATAAATAAATTATAAACCACCACTAACTACTCGGCTGATTTTTAAGATCCAGATCTCGAAACAGCGGATCATGTTTTTAATTTCACGACATCGTAAATCGTAAATTTCATGGTTTAGTAAAAAAAATATTCGTATAAATAAATAAACAATGTGAGATATATTTTAGATAAAACATATGCTTTTACAATATATAATTTGTTATTTTTCATTGTTTTGTAATAAATTAGATCTTTTTAATGTTGCCAAACTAGTGTTTAAATTCGTTTAGAGCTTTTACGGTTTTCGACAGTACAGGGGTTAATAATGTATTACTTGTTGAATGAAATAACCATCATAAAACTAAAGTACAACAACACTTGAAAGTATAAAGTTATATTTAATCAATATTTATTCCAATAAAACTGACTACAGTTATACTGAGTAATTATAATAAGTATAATTGAGTAGGGTACACGAACTTATAATTATATCCGGAAGGCAAGAGCGGGCGACATAACTACCTAATATGCGGGGTGCAGGAAGCGCGCAGCAGAACTCTGATTCCGCTACTATTAAGAATTAGTCAAACGACGTTACACTTTTTCTAGATTTGAAAACGTAACCGATAATGTCGGCCGTGTCGACATGTTTTTAAATGGGATTCTATCTAAATATACCAATATACAGATAGATACTTGCACCGCAAGATTACACATGGAACAGAGACGACACTCAATACTTACCAAAAAAGTGTGGGAAAATGAAACTGTTCCACAAGACTGGAGAGACTCGGTAATTTGTAAGCTGTATAAAGGAAAAGGAAATGTTTCCGATTGCAGCTCGTATAGAGGAATATCGCTTCTCTCCTGTGCTGGCAAAATACTCGCACACATTATTAGATCTCGCTTGAGCCAGCTAGCTGAAGAAAATCTGCCTGAGAGCCAGTATGGTTTTCGCCCAGGCAGAGGCACTGTTGATGCAATTTTTGTTGTTAGACAACTCCAGGAAAAGAGCCTAGAACATCAAAGTCCTTTATACATGTGCTTTGTAGATTTAGAAAAGGCATTCGACAGGGTTCCACGAGAGGCTCTTTGGCTTGTTCTCCAAAAATTGGGATGTCCAAAGAAGTTCATTAACCTCATACGCCAATTTCATATTGGCATGAAGGCCCGGGTTCGACATGAAAATGAACTGTCGGAGGAATTTTTAATTACAAACGGGGTTAAGCAAGGTTGTGTCATGGCGCCTACTCTTTTTGCTATATACTTCGCTTACGTAATGAAAGACGCGCTGCAATATTGTAGAGACCAAATCCAACTAAATGTTAGAACGGAAACGGGCGTTTTTGATATTTCGAGATTTAGATCAAAGTCTAAAATACATACAATCTCTATTCTGGAAATATTGTATGCCGATGATGTATGTCTCTTGTCTGACAACATGATCCATCTACAAAGCTATATCAATGCACTCCATCAATCATGCCAACGATTTGGCCTTGTTGTCAATACCTCCAAGACCCAAATACTAAAACAATCACCAAGAGGCTACCAAGCGGTTGAAGATGGGTTACATCTAGATGGAAAATCACTAGAAGCTGTACCGCAGTTTAGGTATTTGGGTAGTAGTATCAGACACGACAACACTCTCGCCACGGAGATACCATCTCGCATTGCACAAGCCGCTGCAAGCTTCGGACGACTTAATGCACGCGTCTGGAAGTCCCATGATTTAAAACTAGAAACAAAGGTCAGTGTGTACAAAGCATTAATTTTACCTGTCCTTTTGTACGGAGCAGAGACATGGTGTACTTACAGAGCAGATATTAAAAAGCTTGAAATATTCCATCTTAGATGTCTTAGATCTATCATTAAAATAAAATGGCAGGACCATATATCTAACACCGAAATCCTGCGTCGTTCCGGAGTCCTTGGCATCGAAGCACTACTTATACAGTATTAACTGAGATGGTGTGGACACATACTTCGCATGGATGACCGTCGCTTGCCAAAAGCAGTCTTTTACTCTGAGATGGCAAAGGGTAAACGGAAGCACGGTGGTCAGCATCTGCGTTATAAGGATGTGTTTAAAAGACATTTGAACGCTTGCAGTGTTGATTATACGTGTTGGGAAAATCTCGCTTTACAACGGTCGGCTTGGCGCTCTACCATCTTTAAAAGTGTTGCAAGGTTTGAGGCTAACCGATTGCAAACAATTGACGACAAACGCCAAGTACTATAAGATAGACCGAAACTTCTTTACACGTACACGTACAATCAAAATGGCCAGCTCTACTGCTCTGTATGTGATCGGGTTTTCAAGAGCAAGTTTGGTTTCGCAAGTCACATTAGGGCCCACGCTCGAAAGAAATGAAACGTTTTGGAGTCGCCGTCATCGCAATCGATGAGGAGGATTATATATATATATATACTTTCAAAATTTCACAATTAGCACTTACTATTACTAGCTTAAGTAAATAGAAAGGAGTCTCAGTCGTTTAAATACTCGTCTTTTCCTACTCTCGCAGTCCAAGCCGATACGACACTGTTCCGTTGGTGTATTTATACATCGTAATATGTATATACCTACGATAAAGTGAAACATTTTGTAGTACATCGCTCTTTGTGGCTATCTTTTTTCATTCAGTATAAATGAAAAATCAAAGGAACACACAAATAGCCACAAAGAGCGATGTACTACAAAATGTATTAGTTTCTGCCCGCGTTTTCGCAATACTTTGGGCTACCTATAACATGTAGCGGAAGCTCTCAAAAGACAATTTTGAATTAAATACTTTAGTTATATTCTACATTAAATGTAGAATAGAACGTAGACCGGTGAAGCTGTTAAGACCTTGCTGGGTCAATAGTGTAGTCAGATGGAGAAAAAAAAATGAATACAACTACCCTTTACGGCATATTATATTAGTAAAATACCTTCGAAAAATCATACATTTAAAATTATACACAAAAAAGTAATTTGTTTGAAAATTCGTACGTGTCTTCTGTAGTTAGTAAATATCAAAGCAACAAATAAATTCAATTAAGTTAAACCGTTTAAACAATTATAACGACATATTAGTAAATCCGATGTGATGACAGGAAGGGTCATTAATTTTATATATACGTAAGAACATATCAACTGTCCTTCACTTAAATACAACAACTAATAAATATTAATTAAATATAAGTAGTTAATAATAAACCATGTTCACTTTTATATTTAATTGCACTGTTGATATCCTTTCGTTCTGTTAAATTTTGTTTTCTGATCTCGAGTGTTGTATGGTGCAGAGTCCATGTGTTAGCTGTAGCGCGACCCAACAATCTTAGTTACCTTGTTTAATCACACCAAAACAGTTATATACGTATAACTACGATTTTCTTATAATAAATATATAGAGGGGTTGTTGAGGCGTGTATGCTTGGTGTACATATGCGTCTCAACAACTCATACATATATGAATAGTTAGCTAGGTTAGCTAAGATAGGTCGCGAGTTTGCATGTAACAGGCAACAGCCAAGCCGAGGTGTGCCGTGCACCCTTGAGCTAGTTGCCCAAATAAAATCGGCTGAGTGCCTTAAGCGCTCGCCTTAGTAATTCGGTGAAACTGTTAAGCCCTTGCTAGGTCAATAGCGTAATCAATTCGAAAAAAAAAGAAAACGTATAACTACGATACATATAAGAAGAATTTAATCTATGGTAGTGAGTCCCGAGTGATACGAGGGATGGTGGAACCTCGTCACCAATAAACGTCACGTCTCTGTCCGTGAGTAAAACACTTTTACGGGTTTTTTATTGTCGGCTGTTTGGATTGCCTCGAGCCCTCGAGACTCGGAATACTCGGTCTCCGGCACAGTTACCTTAAGCTAAAACTAATAGCAACTCCTGTATATGTGATTCGAACAGAATACATTTATATATTACTACTAACTGACCTGAACGCATTGTTATGATTCAGTCATTGTTGAATTAAAATTGAAAAAAAAAAGAATTTAAACGTGACGCGATCTATGAATTATCTATAACATTTGGTTTTTACAGTTTGCTATCAACAAAGTAATTTAAAGCGTCGTGTGTTCGACACTGATGAAACCTAGAATTAATAACAATAATCAATATTGACAATTATCTGATTTGTAATTAAAAAGTATGACGTACATATAATTCGAATGTAAATCTAACGTTTCTGTACCTTTTAGATTTTCATGAAAAAAATTGTTACGTGTCTTGAAATAAGTAATAGAATACATTTCAATCTTAGAAATATCATTCTGTCTGTCTGTCCGATCCCGATAAAATCTCGCCAAGAAAATCATAAACCATATTGAGTGTTTGTTTTTTTTTAAATCGGTTCACTCAATCAAAAATAATTGAAACTTTAATGACGACGCGATTTAAGTACGAGAGAAGGGTAGAAAAGCAAATGGAATTAATATATTCAGATGATTTTAGTAGTCACTGTTTTTAACATTAGGTTCCACGCGGACGGAGTCGCGGACACAGCTATTATGTATATATATCAACTTTCATGGCGGTCAGTTGAATAGTTTCCTAGTTAATCGTGGACAAACATCATTACAATGGATTTTAATATATTTCGATATACGTAAACCTGATATAAATGAGTAGACTATGCAACTGGTCACAGGTCACGATTGAACTAAATTATAACGTGTTAAATATTGTTATGGGATCCGCTACTTCGCCTGGTTTTGGATCTTTATAAAAGACTTGTAGGTGATAGAGGCACGACCACGCTATTGACCTAGCAAGGTCTTAACATCTTCACAGAACTACGCCACGCTGAGGCTATTATTGGTTTCAGCATGAACGGGTCAGCTCGCCCGGAGTAGTACCACCCGTACCCACAGAAACATCCATGTGAGGTAACAGTGCTTGCATTGTTGCATTTCGTTCGGTCACTGAGATCGCCGGAAGCCTATCTCCCCTGCTCACTCCTCCCTCCTCCCTCTTCTCCCTAAACACAAACCGGCAACGCACTTGCGACCTCCTTGGTGTTGCTAGTGTCTATGGATTAAATATAATTATTTTATGTATATATGAAAATCCATGAAACAAATTTAAAAGCAAAAAAATACTTTGCTCACTATTTTTTTTATAATCTATGTTATCTCTTTACACTACAATATTTAAATGAAGTTTGTGTATAATAACTATTATCTATAAAATTTCTCTGACTCTTGCCTGGACACCGGTATGTTAACTTCATCGCTGCTAATTAGTATTGTTCTTCGAACAATGTTCACCCGGCTTATTTTTCGTAACTTTATGTTAAACTAGCCTCTGCCCGCGACTTCGTTCGCGTGGAATAGATACACTAACACGCAGCAGTTCTCAAAAAGAAAAAAACATCCCGATTTTGAAAAAGTTTTCATCTATTGTTCTTAGCGTGATGATATAGAGCCTATAACCGTTCTCGATGAATGAGCTATATAACACTGAAAGAATTTTTGAAATCGGACCAGTAGTTCCTGTGATTACCCCCTACAACGTCACAAACATTACCTCTTTATAATATTAGTATAGATAGTATAGATTGTTATTAGTGATTTTTGGAATTGCCAATTATTATTTAATTTTAAAATTAGTAGATTCAAAAATAATACTTTGATTTGTTTTCCAATCTGCGACGATTGCAGTTGCTTTATAATTGGTTATAATGTCACCTGATGATGTGGCATTAACCGCTAGTATAATAAGCAAAGAGATCGTCTAGTTCTCAAATACAGCTCGTAAGAGTAAGATGTCCCTCAGACACAAGCTCACTTTGTATAAGACGTGTATCCGTCCCGTGATGACATATAGCTGCCCCTTTTTGCGCATATGTCCAAAGATAACTTTAATAAGCTGCAGGTTCTCCAAAACCGTGTTTTACGTAAAGTGACCGGTGCCCCATGGTCCATCCGGAGAGTCGATCTCCATAGAGACCTAGAGATCCCTTCTATCTGGGCGTACGTAAAATCACTTACGATTAGCTATTTTGAAAAAGCCACGAATCATCCCAGTCCGTTAGTGGTATCCGCCGCAAACTATGAACCCGTACCTAACGCTGCGCGTTATAAAAGACGTCCGCGACACATTTTTACCGACCCTCCTGATCCAATCACGTCAGCGAACGATCAGTACCAGCCTGTCCCTCGAAACAGAGCGTGTTCACGCCCACGCTCGCGTAACCACAGATCACGCCGCCGTGGTCTGGGGGTTAATTTCGCTCCCGCACACCCGATTAGGCCTCCCACGGCAGCGGCTCAAGCCTAGGTTCGATCCCTCGGTAGGGAGCCCTTGAGTGCGTTGCTTGCGCGATACGGTGACACACAAATATACATCACCGCTACAACACTACACGATCACCCCCACACACGTGCACGCCTTACACGCTTACCCATGAAAGTGGAAGGGTTTATTTTTTTTTTCCCTTATCGAACTAAAAAACTCTCAATTTTCCGATAATAAATATATGGAAGAGTTGTTGAGGCGTGTATGCTTGGTACACATATACGGTTCAACAACTCATACATATATGAATAGTTAGCTAGGCTAGCTAAGATAGGTCGCGATTTTGCATGCAACAGGCAACAACCAAGCCGAGGTGTGCCGTGCACCCTTGAGCTGGTTGCCATAATAAAATCGGCTGAGTGCCTTAAGCGCTCGCCTTAGTAGTCCGGTGAAGCTGTTAAGACCTTGATGGGTCAATAGCGTAGTCATTTCGAGAAAAAAAAAAAATCAATACAGCTGCTATAACATGCTTAAAGTTGCATGACATTAGATTTTCCTTTTAAGAATGTAGCTTTAAAGGCGGGCACTTGAAATTGCACTATCACTATGCTATGACTTCTAGCATGATTTCCGTCTTCGAGATAATGTATTAACATGCAAAATGTAATTTAGACTATCTACTATGTACAGGATTCAACAAATAATTACAAACAATTTTTAGGCGAGTGACAAATAACGGTTCCTCTTGTAGCGACCCCGGAGTTCCTGCGCTTCTTACACCGGCTACGAGAGAGCTCAAAACCGAAAAAGCCGAAAGCTCGACTAGATTCAATATAAATGCAAATTGACCGAAAGACAAACAGATTGAGAAAAATATTAATGTACAGTGTGGCAGGCGCGATCGTACCTGTAGTCCGGCAGCCAGACAGGCTCGCCTCCTCCGCATCCCTTCACCACGAACATTACAAAATAATATTAACATTATAAATATTGCAACAAAATGTTACCGAATTTTGCCGAAATTTATTATAATCATACATTCACAATCTTGTTGAATTATTTCTTTCTAGATTGACTAATGGATTAAATGATAAAGATGACTTCAAACTTTTATAAGAGTCCGCTCGACGTTACCCCGATATCAGAAATGAAACGACGATGTCTTTCTCAGATATTTTAGAGGCAACGTTAATGAAAGATGTAAAGTCTACGTTCTTGTTATAGATATGAATTGCAGGTTTTAGCATAGATACATCTTTGTTTGTCTTTATTATGAGGGGTAATTTTATAATACTTTTTCACCTAGCTTTCTGTAAATAGTCGTCGCTTTGTCAATACAAATATCAATCTCATAATTGAGGGAGACATCTTTAGACAAGGTATAACCCGGGTAACAAAACTCATCGACCACCTCCAAAGATGGATTATTTACAAATGTGAGGGTTGACTTGCGTTGACGTTGACGATAGGTTACTCGCGCCATCTTGTGTGAAGAATGCTGATTTCCGAATGTTGATTGACATTGAGAACATATCGCAGGCATTTATGAATTTAAGCATCGGGGCCCCTGAGGAGCATTACTAAAATAGACTACTTCATCACGCTTTTAAATTACAGCAATGTGATCTGATAAAATCTTCTTAAAAGTTGATACTCTCTCGAGATTTGATAAAAACAAGTTTTAATAACAGCAAAAAGTATATAGTAAAGAGTATAAGAGTAAAGACCGAACGTTGTTGAACACCTTTGCGCATATTTAACGAATGTCTCAGCATCAAACACGACAGCACCTTACATATATATACACACCGTGACTGCTTAAAGAGTGACAACTTTCTATCGTGTGATAGTTCATGGTCACATTTAACATATAAAATAATAATATTAAAAGAAATACTAAAAATACAACTAAGAGAACCTTATTTAAAGTTTGTTCTAAGACTCTCCTAGGTTGAATGACCGGTGACAAAACCTGCAAACGGCGTCTCGGAATTCATATCCTTCGATAATAAAACGGACAACAAACCCTTGTCTTTGTTCAGAATTCGAATAATTATCCTTTGTTAGTTGATTGGTTTCACTTTCACTTTACTTTTACTACACCCGACGGTCATTGACACTGTGCTTTAACTTTGGCGACTGTGTTCAGAAGATAAAGGCATATATTCTAGTTTGATTAGTTCGCAAAACGTACGTAAAAATGATGAATTAAAATTAAGATAATGTTAAAACTAGCATAGCTGACTGTAAGACCTAACTGTTGGTTCATAGCCCGGGGTCTGTAGCGAAGTCAATAATAAATTCATAAAACTTGTAACCTCGCGTCGGCGCGGTCTTTCTCCGAAATATGTATCTTTTATATACATTTAGCTTGACTGACGCCGAATCATTACAAATTGAAAAAATATACATTTATAACATTTACGGTGCGTACATTTAGATTGTTCCTTTTTTCATTTTTATCAATTAGGATCACGTCAAGTTATATTATTTATAATATTATGCATGATGTTATTTGCCGGGATTTGTTATATCTTTTTATTTAAATATCTAAATAGTACACAATTTTTTTATGTGACTCGCTTTTTTTTTCGAAATGACTACGCTATTGACCCATCAAGGTCTTAACAACTTTACCGGACTACTAAGGATAGCAATTAAGAAACTCAGCCGATTTTATTTTGGCAACCAGCTCAAGGGTGCACGGCTCACCTCGGCTTGGCTGTTGCGTGTTGCATGCAAAATCGCGACCTATCTTAGCTAACCTAACTAACTATTCATATATGTATGAGTTGTTGAAACGTATATGTGTACCAAGCATACAAGCCTCAACAACTTCTACATATATTTATTATCGGAAAATTGAGAGTTTTTCAGTTCGATAAGGGAAAAAAAAAAGTAAACCCTTTCACTTTCATGTGTAAGCGTGTAGGCGTGCACGTGTGTGGGGGTGATCGTGTAGTGTTGTAGCGGTGATGTATATTTGTGTGTCACAGTATCGCGCAAGCAACACACTCAAGGGCTTGAGCCGCTGCCGTGGGAGGCCTAATCGGATGTGCGGGAGCGAAATTAACCCCCAGACCACGGCGGCGTGATCTGAATCAAGTTCGTGTACGACTTGTATGAGTCGTACAGGAAGCGTGTTATTTTTTAAGAGAGCTATATCTAATACTGTGGGTCGGCAATGATCGTGATAGTGCATGGGTTCCAGAGGGGCTATGACGTCAAAAGCGAGAACCCTACCTAGTTCGTCGAGTATTCTCCCGTTACGAGAGGTACACGGACTATTCCAGATAACGTTCCCGCTATTGAGGTCCCCCGCTATAATAACTGAATCTCCTAAATTAAGTAGCGCCTGCAAATCGGATCTTAGCAATTCTTTATTCGGTGACAAATACGCGGAAACTAAAATAATATTCGAGTGACCGGTCATACCTATTTTACACACTGACACTTCCATATTGGTTAGCGCGGGCGGATCTAACGGCATGCAGTATAACGAACGCCTAAAATAGATTAAGGTGCCACCCCCGCGGGTGATACGGTCGTTCCTGACTATACAGTAATTCGCGATTCTCGGATTACGCATACTCGGTTTTAACATCGTTTCCTGGATGAGGAAAACGTCAATGCCAGGAGTGCCAGGAGTGCGCGCGCACTCCTTCGTGTCGTGGTCTCCCAGGCACTTGACGCACCTGGGGCGAAGATGGCAGTTCTTTGCCGAGTGCCCATAACACTGGCAGTTATGGCACTGCGACGGAATATGGGTCTTACGTGGGGGCTCAACGGTGACGCCGTTGAGGTCGCAAACAGATGTGCGCGAAAAGATGGCCTTGCCCTCCTGCGACCGGTCGAGGAGAACAAGCACCATATTGTAGGGAGCGCGGATGCATGAGTGGTACATACGGTGTACCTCACACACGGAGAAGTTCTTCTCCTGAAGGAAGAGGGTGATGTCCTCGACCGAGATTTCGGCCGGGACACGGCGAAGCACGACACGGAGGAGGCGCTCCTCCTCGAGAGCGAACGTGAAATATGATAATATCGATTCCGTAAGGAATCGAATCAAAGCGCGATGATCTTCGAACGTGGGACATTTTACGCGAATGCCCGCCGGTGTACTCAGGGCGGACGTGTAATTTACCTTAAGGGTCTTTAACCTCTTTGAAATCATAGTCCATTGGGACTTGTCCTGAATCGTGACTGGAGGCGGGGGGCGCGGCTTCCTATCTGCGGAACCCGCAGGCTGAGCAGGAGTGAGCGGGATGGAGCTAGGTCCTTTCGTCCGCGGTTTGCTACACGGTATAGCCGGAGCTGGCACACGAGCGCTACCTATATTCGCGACTTTCACCGGGCCTACGGAACCCGATTCCGTCGGGCTAACCGGACGACGCCTATTGTATGAGACGGTCGTATAACCGTCCTTATCTGTTTGCGCAGAAGGCGCGGGAATCGTGGACTCGGTTGCCGTCGCGGTCGGCTCGGCGGACGCCGTCACGTCTAGCTCCATCTCGGAGCCGGTCTCCGAGCTGAAGCTAGGAATCGAGGCCTCAAGTAGGCCTTTATCGCGCGCATCTAGAGGAGACTGCGGCGATAAGGTCGCGAAAGAATTCGTGGTTGGGATATTGAAATGGCCCTCAGAGGCCTGCGACGTAACATTCTGAAATGTTGTATTGATAATCTCCTGATCTAGGCCACTCGCGAGGAGATTTCTGCGGAATAATTCTATTAATGCTATCTGGTCCATCGCGGTGGACTGAGAGGGAGGGGCTGCGAAACAGCCTCCCTGTCTTAAGGGCAGGGGAGCACGCCGAACGTATTAATTACGGGTCTATCCCGGGTGCAGATCAAGAGAGCTGTTTAAAATGAACCAGAAGAAAAAAGCAATACAGGAAATACGTTAGCGAGACAGGTAAGGTAAATAATTTGCATAGATATAGAACAAATAAATAAATGGATAACTAAACAAATCAATAATTGAAATAAATAAAGTTATAAAGAAATGACGACTAAAAAGGATAAAGTACTACGTAAATAAATAGATAAACTAATGAGTAAACAAATAAAAGTACCAATATAATATAATAAACAAAGCAATAAATAAATACAAAGGAAGGGTCTCACTCAATTTCAGGAAAAAGAACGCAGGTGTTACGCAGCTGCGGTACACGTGTGCGCCACGTCAGCCGGATCGGCACTTCAAGGTGAAAGCCGAACACTTCATTCTGTATACACTGTATCACAATAATCACGAAATATCGCTCAGAGCGCGGACACAACCGTTCTCGGCCGCGTCAGAATCGGAACTCCACGTGACTCGCTTTTCTCAGTCTCGTCACTACGTACAAAAGTACATTGGTAATGACAAATTATATATTAATTATTGTAATAAAAATAATGCAGCGTAAACAATAGCCACATCACATGACGTTTGGTAATGACAAATTATATATTAATTATTATAATAAAAATAATGCAGCGTAAACAATAGCCATATCACATGACGTCACGATGCGATCTGTCCGATCTGCAGGGTATGGCGGGGGCGGAGTTGCGATAGAGGCCGGTAGAGGTTGGCGGAGGGTGGCGGAGGGCGGCGGGGGAGGATGGACAAGTCCCGTCTCGTCGCGGTTTATTTGCAGTAAAACTTTTATTCGTACGTCGCGTCGTAATAAGAACATAAAATTTCATCGGCGACATGTCGCAATTACTTTAACGTGTTCTGTGTTCTCTTCAGTGTTCCAACGTGTTCACGTTCACTGCTCCACATTCATCGATTCTGATTTATTACTATTTTGTATTCATTGAAGCGAAGCCGTCGAACGTATTTTTCGAAGAGCGCGTTCTGATTTTACCACGTTTTTAACTAAGGCTAAGAAGCATAAAATAAATATACTTAGTCTGGCCATAACTGCTGTTAAAAACAATTAATAATAAACAAAATATTAGATTTGAATTTGGAATCTGTCATTTTTATATAATTATTCATTGATTTTTCTCATTTTGGCGCAATGAAGTGGGGTGATAAAGAGAACCGAATCACTGTGATTGCATTACACAAAGTAGGTATGGAGCCAAATGCAATATTTAAAACTCTCCATACGCTTGGTATTAGTAAAATGTTTGAGTACCGGGCTATTAATAGGTACAATGAGACATCTTCTGTCTGTGACAGAAAAGGATCTGGCCGTCGACGTAGTTTTCGTATGAAAAAGGTGATCAAAGCAGTAAGGGAAAGAATTCGAAAAACTATTGTCCGAAAGCAAAAGATTTTATCTTGGGAGATGAAGATAGCACCTAGAACCATGTCGCATATTTTAAAGGTTAATCAGAACTTGCAGTCTATAAGAGACCTATTGGTCATTTCTCAACGAATAATTTCAAAAAGAATAGGGTAGTAAAATCGAAACAACTACTGAAGCGGTACGCAAATGGAGGTCACAGAAACTTTTTTTTAAACTTGAGCAACATTTTAACAAACTAAATGACTGTATATTTGCTTAAAGCACTAAGGAAGAACTCAATTAGTCGACAGAGTTCAACGTGGGCACTATCCGACTTCAGTGATATTTCAGTGGGGTATTAGCTATGAAGGAGTGACTGAGTCATAATTTTGTGAGAAAGGTGTCAAAACATCGGCACAAGTGTATCAAGATACCATTCTTGAGTAGGTAGTGAAGCCCCTTAACAACACCATGTTTAATAACCAAGATTGGTCCTTCCATCAAGACTCGGCGCCGGGTCATGAAGCTCGGTCTACGCAGTCTTGGTTGGAAACGAACGTTTCATACGTCAGATAGACGTACATGTAGGTTGGCATCTATTTTTGCTTTTCAGTGCCTTATGGATTTTTGATATTGAAGTCGGTTTCATTTTTTCTTTATTTTCCATTTTAGTGATCATAAATATATTTTATATTGTTTCAATTGGTTATAAAATAAGTAAAGTTTGGTGACTTTAGAATTTTAATCTTCGACCAATTAGAATTTTATTCCCTCTTCAACGCTTACGCTCCTACTCTGATCATGGCTACGGCCGTTTTGATAACAGATGTATTTCACGTAAAGCGGACAACAACAAAAAAATTGAGCTGTCATGGAACGCCTGGCAGATTTGAAACAACGAAATTGTTCAAATCGAATTAATCTCAAATTCTCAAATTACACTATGGGTATGTAAGCTTAGTTTGGCAAAAGATATTGCGCACAGTCGCTTGCGCATGACATCGTATTGCCACATCTCACACACACTGGCCATGTGAACAATCAGGTTTACCCGTGCCTATAGATGTTTCACATCAATAATTGATTTTTTAATTTCTTTTCTCGAATGTTCAAAATCTTTCAATATTAAAATCATAATTTCTTTTGAAATTAACGCCATCTATTAATAATATTGAGAACTAAAACAAGATAGATCTATTACGATCGTGTTATCTCTGCTTAGTTCTTCTTAATAATAACAGATGTCTCACAACTCAACATGATGTCGCCACGAGCTGCACACTCGCCACGCCAACAATCAGGCTTACCCGCCTATAGATGTTTCACATCAAAAAGGTGAGGATCTGAAATTTGTTCACAATAATCGTAATTAAACTTCTAGTAGCTAGACTAGCTAGTAGACTAACTGTATATAAGCGGCCATCTGTATACCTGTAAGTGTCCTGTAATGTTTATAATATCATTTTTTTGTTTTTAGGAGATCATAATAAATAAACATGATATTCACATTCACACGGACTACTAGATTCAATTGGTCGGTTGATAGTTTTGATTATGAACGAATTTCAGAACGTCATCTTTCCTAATACCCGCTTCACGGGAATTGCCTCAACAGTCATAACCCCACATGTTAGTCCTCGTCAAAACGAGTCATATGTACCCAAACACAAGATAGCTGCCGTAAGCCGCTGTTGAGTTCCATTCTAATTTCTCCATTTTCATGATCAAATCAAAATTGATATCATATAGATATTTTTACCACTACAACAGGATGTGACAAGTTTTCATTACAATTAGTTTATGGGAAATTCATTTATTCATATAAGCTTTATTCATCCCTTTATTTTCAACCCTTATGGTTGGGACATTTTTTAATTTGAAGGACACTATTTCCAGGTACTTATAATAAAATTATTGAAATCGGTTTCAAGCCGATGAAAATACGCAAACACGAGGTGAGTGAAAATCAAATAAACAATGTTTCACCCTCTTAAGGTTTGAACATTTTGCTCAAATTTATATGAGATCACCTTTGGATATAACCAATTCAAATAAAAAAATAATTACTAAAAGCGGTCTAGAATTGATGGAGATATCAATTAACATACATTAAAAAACATACAACCGCCTCCGCCTTTTTCGAAATTGGTTAAAAAAGTCACTTACCAGGTCCCAAATAAATGGGATCCGGAATTAATATTCTAGTAATAATAATATTATTTGAATGAATAAAGTCGAGAGAGAGAGAGAGAGAGAGAGAGAAAGATAAAGGTTAAAAGCGCTCAATTCGTCTCATAATAGGAACGTCGATTAGCAATTTCGAGCGGAATTCAGGAATTAATTATGCATTGAATCGAAACGAGAATGCAGGTCCCATAGATAATAAAAAATGAAAAACTCTGAGTGTGCCCCCGCACATCCCGGCATACCCCCGCACATAACCGCACAACCAAACACTCTCCAGACATATTGAAGTGTCTACATTATCAGGTAAATTATTATTACCAGTTGAAAATAAACATACAATTACTTGTATGCTGTGCGTAGTCACATGAGGCATAAGAGTTTGTGCAAATTTCATTAATTATCATTTACTAACGTTATAATAAAAAAAACCTTAATAAATTATATACCTAAACCATCCTCGTGAATAACTCTACTGATGAAAACCGCTTGAAAATCTGTTTAGCGTCAAACAGACGCGGTAGGGGACTTTTTTAATAATATGTAGTGATAGTTATATAAATATTGAACATGCATTCGCGTTAAACAGTATATATGTTCCCAGTGACATATTTATAATGCGACTTACTTTTCAGTTAACTTGATTTTATTATGTGTTAATTTTTATTTACTATGTATTTGCTGGGGGTCTTACAATTCTTTTTATGTATGTCTATGTAAGTAATTTATTATCTAACGCGGTATATAACATACTATCTGCTGTCCGCGACTTCGTTCGCGTGGAGTAGTTACTTTGGGTTTATGCTAACACGCAGCGGAAGCTCTCAAGAGGAAAAAAAACCCGATTTTGAAACATTCTTCATTGGTGCTTCGCTCCTATTGGTCTTAGCGTTATGATATATCGGACCAGTAGTTACTGAGATTATCCCTACAACGTCACAAACTCTACCTCTTTATAATATAATAATAAAGTGGAGACCTTTCTTAGCGCAACAAAAGTGATCAACTTTAAAAAAAATGAATAAAAATTGTATTGATATATTTCACCGCCGAATAAATGTTTTCTATCAGAAATATAGTGCATAAATGCAATTGTAATTAGAAAAAATGGAAATAAGGACTACTAAGTAGTCATAAAAATATTCAAAAGCAGTGTCCTAAAAATAGTACAGTGAGAAGGAGAGCTTAGGGCTTTATTCAAATGTTTGTCTGGAGGTTACAGTTTATTCACACTTGTAGGTAGTAGAGCCCCACTGAAGCTATTTTTTGTTTCAGCATGACTGGGTCGGCTCCTCCGGGGTAGTACCACCCCTCTCACAGATAACCGACGTGAAATAACATTGCTTGCATTATTGTGTTTCGTTCGGTCAGTGAGAGAGCCGGAGGCCCACGTCCCTTCCTCTTTCCTTCTTTCCCTTTCCTTCCCCTCCCCTTCTCCTATATACAGGCTGGCAACGCACTCGCGACGTCCCTGATGTCGCTAGTGTCTATGGACGGTGGTGATCACTTAACATCACGTGACCCACCAGTTCGTTTGTCTCCTTTGATATATAAAAAAAAAACTTAAGAATTAATACTGCGTCCTCGCTATTTTTTCGGTACTGGAGGTACCATAGCGGTTTCCATATATAACGATGGCTGTGAGTCTACTAGTTATAAAGCTGTGCGCTATCTATAACGCGATCCGGCGCAAGTTCATCTTACTGCCTGTCAGAGCGAGTACTGCAAACACTTGGTAACTTGTATTCATTTTATTCTCACAATATAATATACGGGTTCATAACTGCATGCCATTCAGAAATGAACGAATATTCACCAAATTTATAAATTACTAGCTGTTGCCCGCGGCTCCGCACGCGTTTTTTTTTAATATATTAAATAAATGTAAAATTTTGATCACATATTTAGTGTAAATTACAATAATACTCTTTCAAAAATATTTGTAAGTATCACACGCACATCATCTACTGTAACAGGTAACATGTACTTGTACATTATATATGTGAATACGAATAGTGAATCGAATGGGAAGAGATTTATCATCAGCCACATAACTGGAACTTTAAACTGCTATATATGACCCTTAGTGCCCACTTACACTATATAAGAAAGTAATGAAAATATTAAGCTATACATTTTCGAACAATATGTGTTAAATCTTTTATTATATAGATATAATATGTCCATAGTGTCGATATAATTAAGTTATTATCATACCTTGCTATAATTTAAATCACATATAAACATATGACTTTTAAATACAACAGCGATACCCTTGGTGTTACAGTTGTTTATAGGCGACGTTAACCACTTACCATCAGGTGGGCCGTCAGCCTGTTTGTTGCCTTTTGGTATAAAAAAATCTTGGAGTCCAGTACAGCTCGTGTATGTTTACAGTGAACAACATATTTTTGATTAATTTCACATGGACGAAGGCACGGATAACAGCTTATCACTACATAGTGTAAGAAAAAGTCCTGTTCCACGTCTGTCTATATGTCTGTTCGCGATAAGATCAAAAACTACAGAACGCATCTTCATGCCGTTTTCACCAATATATAAAATGATTATTGGGCAAGGTATAGGTATAGTTTGTCTTATTATCAGGGCGGGCAACGTCTGCTGAACCCGCTAGCTTAAAATAAAACAGCTAATTAGTTACTTATTTGTCCGTAAAATTCCCGTTCAAATATTACTTGTAGTCCGGTGAAGCTATTAAGACCTTGCTAGATCGATAGCGTAGTCATTTCTAAGAAAAAAAAAACCGTTCAAATAGTTCCAGCCGTTT
Source organism: Antheraea mylitta (assembly GCA_014332785.1). NCBI lineage: Eukaryota > Metazoa > Arthropoda > Insecta > Lepidoptera > Saturniidae > Antheraea > Antheraea mylitta. The sequence goes on along the minus strand of JACEII010000261.1, from coordinate 38,358 downwards.
TGGAGATTACCCGTAACAAATAAAAAAAAAAACAGACATATCCACAGAATTAAAAAAAATGTTGATATTTGTAGCATCACGGATATTTTTAATATAAAATACACTCACTTTACTTTTATTATACGTAATATATCACAAATCAAACATTGGGTACAAAACTAACGTAGAATAAAGTTTTTGAGGAGTTTTTTGCGGGATTTTAGTCTGTCATGTAGTGGATTTTATATTTTATTCATAATCTTGTCTTACTTATCTGTATATTGTGTTAAATTGGTAGAGTTTTATGTAATATGGTTCGTTTATTGTGCATAAATGAAATGAAAGATAAATAATACCGCGAAGCATGAATTCTGTTGTCTTGAAAATTAAGAAGATAAAAATTTACGAAATATTACATAGAGGATTTGGCGCTTATACCTTTACATTATCTTGGATATAGAAAAAAAATTACCTATATTAACTACTTCAGAATTGGCAGTATGGATTAATTCCTTTGACTATCTTATTGGATGATTGGATGATTACTACTAAACTTTTTGAATAGCGACACAAAATAAACTTTAGAAATGTTTGCGATATAAACGTACCACGTATAATTAAAAATTGGAAACAAAAATAACGTAGAATTAACTGTTTTAATAGGAACACAAAATAAACCATAAAAATATTTGCGAGAGATTATTATCGCGTTACCATGGCAACGCATATAGTACTGACATTAACACGCATCGAAAGCTTCCAAAATAGCCCGATTTTGAGACATTCTTCATTAGTGCTCAGCTCCTATTGGTTTAAACATAATGATATGTAGCCTATAGCCATCCTCGATAAATGAACTATCTAACACTAAAAGAAACTTTCAAATCAGATCTGTAGTTCTTGAGATTATCGCGTTCAACCAAACAAACAAACAAACTCTTCAGCTTTATATATTAGTATAGATAGATGTAATCAGACTAAGATCACCGGAGTATGCTCCGGTACACCGGCGATCTATGTAAAGCGACTTGCTCTTTCTGCTATGTGTGTACTATGTACTGCACAATGCTCAGGAGGGAGTAACTAATAAACAAACGAGAGCTTTTGTTCTCACGAAAGTACATAATGACTCCGCGTATCGACAACCCGCGAACAAAGCAACCAGTGAGTGTGGCAACGAGACCTCTTTACACTGCGATACCTTCACGTTGTGAAAACGCTTTGTGACCACATTACGTTACTGTAGTTACACTACTTAGCTGAATGGGAAAGATTTGCTCAAACATAATCGATTTCTATAAATCACTATATCGTTGAAAAAATTATGATATTATGTACAATAAATCAAAAATAATAAAATTTTAAGAATCCTTAAAATTCTAATTCGCCTTCTCAGAATGCGACGCGACAGGTATTAGGTATAATGAATGCTAAAACGTGTTTGTAAGTCATACCGAGGTCAAACTTATAAATAATACAAAAAAGTGGAATTTAATGAATACTAGCATAAAAACGTTCTCTGATTCTAAAAAATTTAATCTCTTCGCCAACCATTACTCATTAATTTTCGAGTGTTTATATGTTATTGTGAGCAAAATACTGCTTGAAGGCTGCAAATTCTTAAAAATAAAGGTGTTGTTTATATTTAATTCTCCACATCCTGAGAATGTTTCACGATAATCATCATTACAAGAGCCTGTAAAACACCCGCTATAGGACCATAGGCCTCTTCCTGAATGAGGTTATGGGTATAAACATAACGCTAACCCACGACGTGTTGGTGAATTATAAATTATTAAATATTTATATTGAATATTTCTCAGATTCCGATTACTAACGATGTTTTCCTTTACCATTACCCAATAGGTAACACTACCAATTCAGATTAATAAAAATACGCGAATACTGAAATTAATAATAATAGACTATTTTGAGCATTCACAGTGTGAACAACGGCTGGATACTGTTATGCTGTTTTGCGTTTCGGAGAACAGAATCGCTCAAAAAGATTGATGCTAGTTAAATACATCAGGTTTTAATACATCTATTTACCTGTTCTGTAATCTTATTGATCACTGTGCTTATATTTGAAATTTGACGTGTACATAGCCCCTAGCATAACTTATAGCATAGTTATAAGAACATATAATATTACAATCTAGGTAGTCGTGTTAATGTTGTACGATTGTCTGAAAGGCGGCTTTTATATAGACATACAATTATAAAAATCGATTAACTTTAGATAGTATATAAGTGAGAGTGGAACTGGTCAACCCCCGAGCAACAATTATACGGAACAAAACGTTTCGACGAAAAACAAAATTTCATTTGTCGCCGCTCGAAACAATGTCTAGTCGAGCGCATCATCACTACGCAACGCAGGAATTTTCTGAAACTTTGTGTTAACATGTCATTTATCGTTATACATCGCCGTCTTGTAATGTAAAGCTCTTGTCCCATTCTCAACTAGCACGTCAATGTAGTCGCATACTTGCACGATGTATGCTGATACGCCACAGGCGGTGCGAGTGGTGTGGGCCGCTGATTGCGTCCGGCGCCTCACAATGCGCCATTGTTGCGAACATTTACAGGAAGAGAAATAAACAGAAACACAAAGAAACGCGCACTCCTCACATAATGAGGAGTCGCTGAACTGAATAATTTCATGCGACACTACGTACTGCAGCTCTCTTCACTGACGTCTAATATGTAATGAGAATGTATAACTGAAAATAAAATGAAAATTACAATAAATAATATTACAACAATAGAACTACTAGACCACCAACAATAGAATCCAGTGTAGAGGCACACAAGGAGCAGAACTTCTTGAATCAGTTTAATTAAAATGCAATTGGGATATTTTGTTGGGAGGAAAGCAGACGCTCTCGCTACACGTTGATTTTGTAACAATTCGTAAAGACACTCATACACTCATTGTCGCATCGTAATCATCAAACGCAAAGTATAGACGACTGTAACATTACATTAGCTCATAGTAATGATATGCAAAATGCATTCAAATGACTGATGATTTTTACTAAATATAAAAATGATTATGTCGCCACCATAATACTATCTATTGTATACGCGTGAAGATAAATAATAACTAAAAATATCGATAAAATTACCTAAACCGCTGTATCTGCAAAATATTCGACACAAGGAAGAATATTTCCTCATTTTCATAGCATGACTTCCACACTTAGCTGTATTTTAGATTATTGCGAACAATGCAATTATATACAAGTATGGTAACCCCAGGGTTTCCATTACAACTTCCAGAGGATATTACAATATGAATAACGTAAATTAATAACCATGGTGTAATCAAAATCATATGTCACTTAAATGTAAATACAAATGAAAATTTTAAAAGAGAGAAATACTCTTCTTACTTTTTAATATATTGAACAGGTTCCAATAAAAGAGATCTCGCATCTACATGACTTGTGAGTCATTAAACTATTGACAGTGATTTAAGCTTTCAGTTCCACGTTAATGAGGTCGTACGTAGAGCAACTCGATTATTATGTTTAAAGAATGCTCAGATCGTTTGGAGACCCTAGGATAACCCTATTTCTTGATAAAGTTTCAGATCATCAGCTCACATATGGAACTTACATTTAATTATATTAGCCAAGTTATTACTGTTTATCAAGAACAGTAAAGGTTCCACGTGTGGTTCACGTCCCAAGGTTCTATCGTGCTTAAATCGCAGTATGTTCTATTTCAGCGTCATCTTCTATGGTGGGTCCATTTTATTTCATCGTTTGTCCTTTATTAAAATATTTTATGCAAATGTATTTATTTCATTTTTTCAATATCACGATGATACAAGTGCGCGGACTATATGACAGGAAGCGTTCATTGCAGCCTACAGAGAGTTGCAATGCATCATAGGGACGGTGCCGACTCTTAAAAAGCTTTTATACTCCTCTCCTAAAGAAGCCCATACTATAGTTCCCCGCAATGACCTCAGCAGAGAGCTTATTCTACAACCAAAGGATTTGTTGGAGGTAACTTCTCCGAAACCTTGCAAACCGTATCATTGTGAGAGAACAGTTTTTAATGTTTATTTATTTCAGCTATAAGTAGAGAATATTGTTATCAAACACTTTTCGGTGTGTTCTGTTCCAATGGTAACAATACAGAGTCCACTTTTTCTCCAGGAATAACGTGTAACTATCGTCATGTGTTATAGCTTAGCATCAGATAAGATAGTAATCAAATTTTAGTCTTGTACACAATGATAATACAACATTGTGCTTGGAAAAAACCACAGACGCTACCCTTAAATTATTGTTTTTCCATTAATATCACAGTAAACATAACAAAAATTATGAATATTGTCTACCCAATTAATATTAATTGGTTGAATGTTTTAATTATATACGGTTACGTAACACTGCATGTACTTGCTCGTCATCCCTAAAGCATAACTTATTATATAATCATGACTTAATCTAACGCTTATCACTGAACTGAAAGCTTTTACGACAATAGTACTTTGTTCCGCGCCTCACGACGTCGCGCGACTCCACTCGCATATTCATAGTGCATAATCACCAGCTAAATGACGCTGCGGCTTGCATCGCCTCATGCACATGAATATGTAACGTATTGTCCGCAGCTCTCCCTCCTTCCTCCAACTGCCGAGATTCATCTTTAGCAGTGTTCCAGTTTGCTTTACAACTTCAAGTAAATCATCTTAGAGTTACGATACATCCTGCCAGTTAGGTTAGATATTTAACTCATCAGCGTCAGATGTTCCGCGCTCTCCAATCTAAAACCGCAATATTTTGCGGAGACTGTGAAGATAGCTGTATTTTTGCAGCGAATATCACTGAGAACTGAGATCCGATAAAATTATACCTTAATCAAATAATACCTTGTATTGCTATATATTCAGTATAATAATATGGAACCACTCTCGACATTTACAATGCATAAGAATGTTTTAAACATCATACATTGTTATTAGTCAAACAACATAAAATCCGATTTATTCAAATATTTTATGTTTACGCGAATACGAAGACATGTGTTTCAGGTTGCAAATCCAAAGAATAGACATAAATAACATTCTGCTAAATTTCGTACCGCATTGAATAAACACAATTTATGATATTGTCGCAAAACAAAATATAATAGCTAATCAATGGTATAATTTAAAATCGTGTTTTAACTAAAGATTGCAATCTACTAAATGAATACTATTTATGGTATTTATCAGCTAACCGAATATACAGCTAAAATCGTATTTCACCGTCATTTTAATAATGTTCTTATAAAAAACTTTTTTTAAATGAAAACGCTGTTGACCTGGAAAGGCCTTTACAGCTTCACCGAACTATTGAGGCGAGCGACATTTGACGTAGAATAATTTCGTTTGGTAATTTGACGAGTGATTATTTTCAATCAATCACAGTGCCTCATTTATTTCCTTTTAGAATGAAGAAAGATATTTAGTGGGAAATGATATTATGTACAAACATAAAAGTGACATCTATGTTGACTTATTGTTATTTTATTTCGTTTAGATAAGTTTTACGGGTATCGGAAAGATGTCGTTTACTTTAATTATTTATTTTTATAAAGTTGATATTTTATCATTTGAATACGTTATAATTATAACAGATTTATCATTTATATAACTATTAGATGACCCGGTGTACTTCGTATCAACTATTTTAACGACATAAAAACTCTATCTTCGTTAAATTGCTGAAAATATTTATCGGTATTGTTAGACTTTGCCGTTTTCTTGGGTTGTTATACAACACAAAATGTCGTAAAGAAATTACATCAAATGTCATTAAAAAGATAACGTGAGTCTAATAGTTATTCGAAAAAAAAAATCGAAATACTTGTAAGATTATTAAATAGCTGCATATTGCCCGTCTCGCAAAAAGTGGATCGGTCGGCAGGACAACCTAAGTACATGTCCCAGTTCTTGCAACTATTTGTTACTTTTTGCTAAATGTAAAACAATAACTGCAGATTGCTTCAATATTTTTTTAAATGTGGGCAATTCTTAATCCGAACGAAACGCATTTATAGTGCTAAACTACAGAAAAATCAATTCAATCACCAATTACATCAAACCAAAAATTAGGGACTAGATGACAAAATAGAGAATTTTCATTTTTAAATATAATCCCCGAAGACTTAAATGAAGCAGAAATGGTTAAAGGAAGCAAAATATGGTTGGTGCACCCAGAATTATCGGAATCACCAGGGCTTACCGCCACGTCGGCATTGCATTCCGCCGACCAGAGTCTTAACAGCTCGCCTGGTTTGCTTTCGTCATCAGATTGATCGATATGTCGCCTACCTATCGAAATTTTTATAACTCTCGGAATTTATAAATTAAAGTTTAACCTACAATAAAATTATTGTACTGAGTTGAAGTTTATTTAGGTCAAAAATAGGTGCATTCAATAACAGATCATAGGATTGTTTGCTGTTACATCGTAATAGAATGTGTAATAAATAAAAAGATATCAGTTATCGTTTAATAATATCTCAAATCAAAAACACAACAACCAATAATATTAACAAGGAGATTGGATAGTACAGAACAGCGTATAGAATATATAAGCGTATATAATAGATTTATCGATTTAATTAACTTGTTTCGCAATTTCAGCATTAATTTTTTTTATGTTAGTATGTTTAGGTTAGTATTAATCATTTTAAGCTTGTTGTGTAACGCGTTGACACTTATCGACATTCTGACTGATTGATGGATTGACTCGTATTCCCGCTCCATATAGCTTCCTGTAGCAATGATACATGCGGCGCCATATTTGCACTCGCGGCAGTTCCCCGAGCTGCGTCACGCTTAGCGCCGAGTCAATGTGCAACGTCTGCCCCGTGAGGTCCGCGCGCGGCCATCGCACAGTCACCAACGCAGACTCCTCCGGAGTCGGGTCCCTGCGATACATATTCACGCCGATCAGTGTACTTTTCGTCCAACAACACACATTGTGAAACCGCATTCTTTAATCGGTAATATTCACTCACCCATATTTGGCAAAGTTACTCCACATGACAGTCATTCTATCAATCATCGCATTTTCGAAAAGTGATGGCACCGGAAATAACCTAAATAGGTAAAAGAGGTCATCTGCATGCGACGCGCCACCTGCAAACCAGAATGCAGGCCCTGATATTAGCTTCGCGAAGTTCCGCCACCCCGCGTAGCTAAACAAGTAGGTATAGACGGGCCCGGCAGCAGCGTTCGATATCAACCTGCTCTCCTCCGCGGCTGGGAAAAGGAAGAAAGGGTCCCCGTGCAATCTTGACATTTTTCCCAACGGGCTCGCCGGGATGCTGCTGTCGCGAGAGTAGAACTCACTTAGGTTCCGAGCCATACTCTCCTTGTCTTCTAACGATGGAAACTCTAAATCGAGCGGCAGGCTTTGCTCGAAATTGATCTCTCGAAAGTTCTCGTTGTCCTCCATTGCGGCAAAGTAATATCCTTCTTCACTGTTAGCGCCGATAATGATGGCTGCATCGTTAATCTCACCACGCTGAAGAATCTCAAGTGGTTGTTCAAGCAGGAACGGCTCGACACCTTCGATCGCGCGTTCGATACATGGCACGTATGTCAATCGGGACACGGATACCTGTCCCGCGGGCCACAAGACTTGTGCCCGCAGCAGCTGCGATGACGAATGCGCCGCGAACACCGCATCCAGTTCCTCCGAACTAGAAGCATTTGACCCCAACGCTGCTGCTACCTTCATCGCCATACGAACTGGCTCCGCCTGCATCACCCAAGGCCCAATTGAGGAGCCGCTCTGAGCAATGGCACGTCGGAAGAGCCCGCGCGATGCGCGTGATACTAAGTGCAAGGAAACGGACGCGGCGCCGGCGCTCTCACCGAATATCGTGATGTTCTCCGGGTCGCCACCGAAGACGTTTATGTTTCGGCGCACCCAGCGCAACGCCGCTAACTGGTCTTTTAGTCCGGCATTACCGGGAGCGGCGCGCGTACGCAGGCACAGAAATCCCTCCGAGTTCAACCGGTAGTTAAACGTTACGAGCAGAACGCCTCGCGCAACCAGGTAATCCGGCCCGTACAGCAACCGAGACCCGGCTCCCTCCAGGAACCCTCCACCGTGCACATACACCATCACAGGCAGCTTTCCGGCATCCGTGGCGAACGCTGGTCGGTACACGTTCAACACGAGGCACTCGTCACTTCCCACCACCAACTGACCGAACAGCTGGGGACACCTTACGTGCTCGTTCACCGCCTCGAGGACACCGACCCATTCAGGTTCCGGACCGGGTGCCTGCAACATGGCATCGTGTACTCAGCAGACTGTGAGGTGCGCATCGAATGCGATCATATGCAGCTTCTTACCTGGAAACGCCGAGCCGGACCAAGCGTCGCATACGGGATGCCGAAGTATTGGTGATGCGAGCCGTCCGGCGCGATCTGCCCCCGTACTAGCGACCCACCGGCAAGCCGCACTGCCGGCAACGGCTGCCGCACCAGCCGACACGCCCACAATGACCACAACACTAACCACCGCACTCGCCCCCTCAACATCACTGTCGCAGTACCGCACCGGGCTCGAAGCGACACCTGACTGTACTCCCCTCACCTGAAAACGGTAATCGAATGATATCAGTTATGGTGTAGTCGCGGGGAGTAAGGGACCGAACACGTTGTATCAATTAAGATATAGTCAAGTATGATACGAAAATTAAATATATCTTATTTTACATATGATTTAGAAAATATTGCGTGACATTAAGTTGTAGCCGAGCGCGGTGTTTGCCAGTTCAGTACGAGGATTTAATTACCTACGTATTTCGTAAAAGCTAAAAGATATCAAATATTACTGTCGGCTTCAAAATGGTAAATTCAGATTATATATACAGATACATAAGGTGTAACTAAAGTGTTCAGTATATGATAACTCGGAAAAATATATTAGTATTAGATTTTAATGATGCAGCAAGTTAATATGTAAAAACTTAGTAATCATTTATTTCTTAGTTTTATTGACTCATTCCCATCGCCTCCAGAAGATATTGGCACCTATACTCACTGTCACAGTCGCGGAAACACTCACGCAGTACTTCTACTATTCAACATTTCCCATCATAATGAAACTCAACACGATCATTCATTTAGTTGTATAGTTTCCCTCTGTGGAACGCAAACACTTATGTTAGTCAGGTGGGTGTTATTGAATGAGATACACCTTTACTAAATTAACAAACACACTTTATGTTATGTTATAAAAGTTTTACGGATCCAATAAAATTTATTATTATATAAAGAAGTAGCACTGTCGTTAGTTTACTGTGTATTTATGACTAGTACGTAATCTGAATTATTGTTTTGCTTTGGTAAACTATGTAATAATTGTGACAGTATGTGAACGCGCGCGCGCTAGCTCCACTTTATAGACAGAGCTGTATACTCGTATATTTCTGATTAGATTAGTGAATTAGTGAGTCAGGTGATTATCATGATATTCAAATAATATATATTTATGTATATCGTACGTAGTGTGTAGCAAGACAGAGATTCCGGGTTACAATTTATTTAAATGATATTCATGAATAATTTTTGCTATTTCCTTGAGTTTTGACTTAAGTAATTTGTTTGACAGTAAATATTTCAATATACCTTGTATATAAGTAAAGAGTAAACACTCAGTATGATGACAGTACTGTTATACGTAATAATATATTCATTAACTAGCTGTGCCCGCGGCTCCGTTTCAATATGTCAGCTCGTTTATTGTTTACAATCTAACATTATAATTATCAATAGTATAACGGATCTTTCTAATGAGATATTAGACCATAAACGCATTACTTATTGACAATCAATCATTATAAGAACATGTTTAAGTTATTGCTTCATTAGTCCTTTATACAGTGTAAGTGAGCACTGAGGTAGTTATATGGTGCGTTACGGCTTTATATATCGTGACGTGCGTGTCGTAATTACAATTGTTTTCAAGTGTATTTCTATAATTGTACATAGTCTCATAACTTTATATTTCTTTAATACAGTTTAGAAAAAAATGCGAGCTGAGCAGCGGGTACACCTAGTATATAATACTTCTGTACGTGTGTATGTGAATAAACTACTTCTAAACATTTGGACAGATTTCGATGATATTTTTGGTGTGTGTTCAAATGATGCCTAGTAGAATAGGCTATTCCTGACATATATCTTGGACACCAGGCTATTTCAACACAATTAAAGGCAATCTCCGACATATAAAAGAGAAAAAGGTATATAAAACATATATCTTCTATTGTTATAATGTACATAGAACATTACTGTCACACAATCTATACACATTTATATTCGCGTTCTTTAATTTTTACATATTTACTACATTATTATTTAATTTAAATTTCTTATTTATATACATAGGAATATGTTTTATATATTGATAATTCATTATCTATGTTTTCTTTTGTTGACAGTAAAATGTGCTCTTTTAGTAGCGCGCAACAGAGAGGAGAGTCGATGACATTAGTGCTGTTCCATATATATTATTAACATTGGGGAAGTTATTTCTATATCTCCGAATGTTTTCTGTGTGCTCGTTCAATTTTTAACGGCTATATTTATGTTCAACTTTATTCTGGAAAAACGAGGCTGGACATCAATAATATCTTTTTGTTGTTTCATGTTGCTTTCTATTTATGTCACCGCTTCTTCTCCCATTTACATTCTGTTGCTTTTTCCAAAGAAGTTCTGAATTGCCACATTTTATTTATCTACTTTAAGTCCTATAGTGACGACAACCATGGTGCTTCTAATCTTGTTTAATACTTCCCCGCTTGTGTCCATTTCATTTTGATAACATAATCATTGAGTATGGCGGTGAATGTTTACATATTGTATTTTTCATTTCTACGTAATTATTGGACAGATGGTATTAGTATGATTTTCGTCTCCTCTGGAGGGGTCAAGGTTTAGGTCGTCGCGGAGCTCGTATTTATTTCCTATTGTATATTTTAAAACATAACCTAATTATATGTAACATAAATGTAAATATAATTGTATATTATTAGTCCACGATTTTATTATATGCAATAAAACCACAGCGAGTTTGTTTAATAAAAGTTTGTGAAAGGAATTTGTTCTTTGCAGCTTTTATTTCTCGAACTAACTACGCTATTGACCTAAAAAGGTCTTAACAATTTCACCGGACTACAATTCTTTGCAGCGTTTCGTAGCACAACACTCGATGTCTAAAAGAACACAGCTTGACATACATCACATCTTATTTGAATGTGACAGAACTATTTTATCCACATATTGTTTTATTGTTAAGAGTTTCCTATACTTATTTATTTACTATAGCTTCTTTTACAGTTAATATAAATCATATTCATGGATATATCGTATCAGTATACGAAGCTGCGCTGCAACTTCGGTCGGCAGCCGATGTTTTGCGAGCAAGGCCCTGAAATATGCGATAACATCCCTCTCAACGTCGCCGAGCAAAAACTCTACATCTTACGTAACCCCGTACATCAGTCGGTACAACACGCGCCGCGGTTCTCACACCGCGACATCAATACTATCAGGTATGCTTTATTACTCTCACTGTACCATTCCACACCATCCCGTGCTATCTGCACCCACGTTACAACTGTGTTCCCACTTGCAGAGTCGAGTACTCCAACACCGGCGTAAACCACGCCGAAGGAGGTTGGCCGAAGGATGTCAACGTCACCGACCCTGAAACGACGCAACGATACAAGCGCAAAGTCGAGAAAGACGACAACTACATCCACTGCGTGATGTCTGTAGCTCCGGTGTGTTACACTAGCAGACTTTCTTCACCCATTACACCGAGGCTCCCACCCACACCTCTTACCGTCACATATTTTCCGCAGGGCGTCGATCACTACGTGCTCCAGAATAACGCAATTGACATGTATCGCACGTATTACGCGGAGATGTTATGCACGGCCACACCCGAGCGCAGCAGCTGCCGCACCGTAAACGTGTACCGCGAGCCAACCGCTGCGCGCCGTCCTGTCAGCTCCATCTGCTGGCAGCCGAACGGTGGACCGCGATTCGCTGTCACACACCTCGACGTAGATTTCTATCGGACTCCCCGCTCTACTGTGCTCTCATACGTGTGGGACGTAGAAAATGTTAACTCACCCGAATTGACAATAAGTCCGCCACACGCGCTTTTGGATTTACAGTTTAACCAGCGTGAGCCCGACATGTTGGTGGGCGGTATGTTGAGCGGGCAGGTGGCCGTGTGGGACCGGCGCCGTGGACCCGATCCATGCCTCGTCTGCCCGGCTCACTGTGCACATCGTGACCTCGTGCGGAGCGTAGTTTTCATTAACGCAAAGTCGGGTCGGGAATTCTTTTCGGCCGGGCCCGATGGTATCATCAAGTGGTGGGACGTACGCGATATGAGCGAACCCACAGACCAGATGATCCTGGATGTGGTCAAATATTCGTTCGACGTGCCGAGCCCCGCCAACGCTAACGGTGCGAGCGTCCTTGAGTTTGAGCCGACGATTCCTACACGATTCATGGTCGGCACTGACAACGGGTGCGTCATAACCGGCAACAGAAAGGGTAAAACCCCTACGGAACAGCTGCCAGCCAAGGTGCGTAATATCCGATGCTACGAGAGAAACGTTCACGCGGTGAACCTACACCGCACTTCTACACCGTATAATTTTAATAAAAACTGTGAATGATAACGCAGATTGATGCTCATTTGGGTCCGGTGTGGTCCTTGGAGCGCAATCCAGGTTTTCTGAAAAACTTTCTCACAGTGGGTGACTGGACTGCGCGCGTCTGGAGCGAGGACTGCCGAGAGTCCGCCCTGCTTATGACACCACCACACCGACACAAACTCACGGCTGGCACGTGGAGTCCCACGAGGTGACCGCTCTTTAGCCACCCATTCACTACGTAGCTAGGCCTTTTATCGTGCTAATTATAACTTTGATCTCACATTACTCTAGAGATATCTTCCCTTGATGTTTACTATTCATACTTACTGATATTCACAATACGTTTCAGAAAATTTAACGTTATTCATCATGGTACACCTAGTAGTCATTCACTATCTTCTAATATATAAAAACCTCGTGTCACGGTGTTAGTGTTCAAACTCCTCCGACACGGATGGATGAATTCTTATGAAATTTTAAATATATATTTGGTATGTATGGGAATAGGTGGTAAAGTATATTCCATACGGCTAGGTGATTAGGTTGTCGCTGTTCAGATTTTTTTTTCCATTATTTGGTAAAAAAATATATTGTATGTTTTGCTAAATTGCCATCTAAAAGTGCTATAGATGTTTCCAACTTTCCTAAAATTTACTCTTCTATTTCAAACCCCTCCTCCCCCATTTTTTAATCGCGACTTTAGTATTTTTGCAAGAACTATATCCAAACAATTTAACAGTTGTTAGTATTTATACAGAACAAAATTATTGATATACTAAATGACAGATGGCGTTACGTCCGCATCAACGAAATTTTGTCCACACATGCGTAAGCCACTAAACCAACTTGGTATGCGTTTTTGTGAGTACCTAACTGAATAGTTTGGATTCATAATTCGAAACGGTGGGAGTCGCTGTAATCGGGTTTTTGGTTTTTTAAGATTTTTCGAGTATAGAAGCATAATACCTATAGCTAATCGATTTCATGCATACGAAATTTCGCGAGGCAACTAGTACTTTTATATTTATCATATTTATATTTGCCTATCTAACTGAACTCAGTAGCGTTATCGCAATCACTATTTTCTACTTTGATTATCCTATACAGGTTATCGCTGATGTTACTGACGCGTTGGGACGGTGTACTAGCCGTATGGGATCTGCTGCGACGGCACTACGAGCCTGTGCTAACGGCACGCGTCTGTCGTGAGCCCCTACTTCGCATCTGCACGCACGAAGCCGTGAGTCTCTTCTCATGTGCAATGCATTATATATCCCTACAGCTAGTTGTTGGTATCCCTCTTTCCTTGGTGCAGGGTTCGCTAGTGGCGTGTGGCAGCCGAGAGGGTAATGTTTATATGATCGAACTCTCCACGAACTTGACGCATTCCGACAAGAACGACAAGGGGCAGCTTACAGCGGTTAGTTGTTGAACATTTCTGTTTCAGATTTATTTTGAGATGACATTTAAATGGAGTATTTCGTATGCGCACTATATAGATGTTTGAACGCGAAAGCAAGCGCGAGCGCATTCTGGAAACACGCATGCGCGAGATTCGGTTGAAGCAGAGGCAGGCGGAGGAGGGCAGCCCACGCACTTCGCTGGGGGAGCCGGACCCCTCCGCTGGGGATCGCGACCTCGCGGAAGCAACCGCTGAATACATGCAGCAAGCTAAGAAAGAACTTGCTGCCATATGACTACCGCTATCTCTTCTCTCTGTCTCGTGCTGTCGTTTCTCATTTAATTAATCCGTATTATTATTATTTATACAATTTTTCCACATAGGTTAATATTAAGATGTTTAATAGTATTATACATTATTAGTATATGGTACACATTATAGAATGCGCCACATGGGAGCCTTCGTATTAATTGTGCGCTTCTCGTCGTCGTTTGTAATGAAAATAGCCTAGTTTTAAAATACAATTGTGATATCGATACGCTATTTAAATACCTGTAGAGAATCCGCTGAAGTGTGAGTGTATTAATATGTTTAAAAAAATAGATTTAAATTGGTAAATAATGTTATTTTTGCAATCCTACAAAAATGTAAACAAGTACCTGCACTTTAGACGAGCTTTCTACGGAGAAACAGATCAGCGAGAAGCACGTTTTTTTTTCTCACCAAATAAACAATTATTACATTTAAAAAAGTTTTTTTTTTTTTTTTTTGTGTGGATTATGTGTATTATTATTTTTTATTATTTGTAATGAAGTGACATTATCTTTTACATCGATCTATATACTATTAGTGGGCGTCCAGTGCTCGACATTCAACCATGGTTCATTTATTTTTTAAAGTTTGAACTTTTTAGGGTCCTTTTGTCAAAGGGTATACTTATATAAGCAAAGGTTTTCATCATGGCTACTCACTTATTTGCCCCTTTTTTTAAATTATATAAACATAAAAAAATCTATGTCTAAATAACAACTGAAAGTAATTTTAAATATGAAACAAAAAATAATATAATATAAATAATAAGGTGGTAATGCTCTCAAATTTGAATTAAACATAACTATACGAAAATAAAGAAATATATCGAAACTCATGACACAATTTTCAATTAATTTTACACAGCGCCATGGGTGTTTCTGGGTAATATTTAATTATATGTAGTCTGTACATTGTGAGGAATAGTGATATGACCAGTATCATCATTTGGAAAGTAATGGATACACAATAGAATCACATGATTAATCCAAAACAAAGACGTTTTTCATACTATCATAAACTTTTGAAAATGAATTGATTCTTGTTCAAAATTCATCATCAACTGTACTAAATATGATTGCTTCATCAGGGTGAAGTGAATCATTGTAACGGCGGAGATTTAAGTCATAGATTACTTTCATTAGCAAACACTTTTTCTTATTGTGATTTTACAAAGTATTTTTTGGCTCGTTTTTTCATCGATTCATCATTTGAAGTGAGTTCATCATGAAAAAGTACTGAACATTAAAATATTGACATTGACTTCGGTAATATTGCATTACTTTTATAACAACATCATTCGACATAAAAAATGTTCAGGATATAATTATTTGTGTATAAATGCTGTGACCGTCGATATAAAACGAAGAAAGAATTGTATTAGAGATGTAGAAAAATGCAACATTTTCTTTCATAACCTACCCCTCTCAATTCATTTATCTACGGTCGAAAAAGTCTATGGCGTTTAGTATTTTGTGGCACCGTACAGTATATGAAAATACGTTTTCATAAATAATTTCAATTTGCTATTCTAAAATGTACTTTACTAAACAAGCTGATGTGAGTGAAAATTAAACTTCATCATCATTTATTTTGTTTTGGATAGGATTATATATTTGACTCTATCTGTGGTAAAATATCCACAGAATAATAGTAGTTTACTTTTGTTTCAGATTAACTAACTATTGTTTGGTTTTATAATATCGTATTGTTTAAAAGATTTAATAGTCTTCTAGGTATTTCAGACATTTATTTAACAAAAAAACAAAACAAAGGCGACACACACGCAGATGAAATGATTTCTCAGTTTGATGGGATCGGCGCCGCCGAGAGTAATGCGGTCGTCCCGCATCGACCCGCGCCACCTACACCCGCCGCACCGCTCGCATCTGTCACACGTTCGGCACAAGGGGACGATCCCGGGCTCTTTTTCTGTTCTGATACGCCGCAGATTTCTTTCTTATTCCCGATAAATTTATTCTGAATATTTTTAACTGACTGCCAGGAGTCTGAGGTGGAACAAATTTTTCGTGCTGGAGCGCCGATCTTTGTTTCATCTTCTCCATCCTCAAGTGTGACGCGCACACGCAGACGCCGTGCGCCTTCTGGTATACTTAGTTCGAATGTGCCTGCAACGCAGGTTTGTGCACTTCCCGTTGAACCGATAGAACACGCAACGCGACCTCGGCCCGCCTCCTGCAGCCGCTCCCGGCTCTGCAGTGCTTTGGTAAGTCCTTCGGCTTCTATTGTGATACCTGTACCTGATGTTGTGTGTAAACTACGGTGAGCGCCTGGGTGACCATTTTCCGCAGAACGAGAGAGGCCTTTCAGTCGTTCCACTATTGAGGGAGGACGGCAGTGTGGAGGCCCTGCGACTGGCGGCACTGTTCGCTCACAGCGCCCGTGAGAGGTGACATTACCGGAGCGTAGTTGCGACACTGAGTGTAGTGTGGAAGGTGGCTCGGTGCCGGTACGCTCTATCTTTAGTTGTAGACGAGGGCGGTGCGCACAGGGATCAGAATGTGCTACACGGCGGATGTGACATTCATCGTCAGATACGAGATGCGCCTCATCTTCGAGTCGATATCGTGCAAGGGGAACTGTGAGAGGGCGCGGAGGAGGCTCGAGTGCCGTTTCTTGTTCGTAGTTGAGTTGGCGGGAGAGTTCGGCGTGGGCGAGCCGACAGGCAACGCGGTCACGTTTTTTTTTTAAATGATCAAGTTCTAAAGATATCGGAGTTTGCGGTGACGAGTGGTTTGATTGGACCTCCTGGAAATACAAAAATTCGTACTCACTTAATAGTAACTATGTTACCTACATTACTCTCTATGCATTATATAATTCCATTTAGTTTATTTTAATAGGTAATCATGGGAAACCAACAACATATTTGTGCCAATCGATCTATACTTACCTGATAGCAGTGATTTATGCCCGAATATCATGATTAGAATTAATCAGTTGGACTCCCACTCGTGCTAACGGAAGCGCTCTATTTGCATTCTCGGTAAGACAAGAATACTGCTACTACTAAAATGTCGTCATGAAAACGAACAATAGATACATTTTTTTTTCAAACTGACTACGCTATTGATCTAGCAAGGTCCTGTGGAGTGTAAGTTGTTTATTCCTCCACATGAAATGTGTAGGGGATTTAAACAACTTACACTCCACAGCCTTAACAGCTTCACCGGACCACTAAGACAAGCGCTTAAGGCACTCAGCCGATTGTATTTGACAACTAGCTCAAGCGTGCACGGCACACCTCGGTTTGGGCCTGATACATGCAATTCGAGATCTTTTTTTTTTAACGTGGGGAAATTCTTTATGAATACCTACCCTCCCGGGAGAGAGAGAGTATGTCCGACTCGCACGGACTAAAACCCGCGGTGTACGTCTTCCGCTATAGTTGGGGCGGCACGAGTTCTCTATAGACATATACGTACCGCGCCCAGCGGTTGTCCCAGCAGCAGAAACGTCCCCGCCGGGCCTCATCTTGTTAGGAGACAGCCGGGTAGACACCGGCCGTCTCCTTCGTCCACCGGACCTGTGCAATAGGAAGATGGGACCCTCGACCCACCGTCCCTAGGTCCGACTACGGTGACGGGAGAAGACGGTCAAACTGATTTGTGGTTACGCGGGTGTGGACGTGAGCACGCTCTGTTTAGAGAGTCAGGCTGGTGCTGATCGTTCGCTGCCGTTATTTTATCGAGAGGATCGGTAAAAATATGTCGCGGACGTCTTTTGTAGCGCGCAACGTTGGGTACGGTTTCGTATTTTGCGGCGGATACCACTAACGGACTGAGATGATTCGCGGCTTTTTCGAAGTAACTACTAGTAAGTGATTTAATGTACGCCCAGATAGAATGCACCTCCAGATCCCTGTAGAGATCCTTATTCCGGACGTACCATGGGGCACCGGTAACTTTACGTAGAATACGGTTCTGGAGAACCTGCAACTTATGAAGGATATATTTTTGTGTATGTGTAAAAACAGGACATGTCATAATAGAACGCATAAATGTCTTTTCGATGCACTCCCTAAGAAAGTCCGACCGCCAGCCGGAAGCCTATATAACGGTATCGTCAGCATAACAACCTACCTCGAGCCACAAAGACCGAGGTAGGTCACTGAGGAACAGATTGAAAAGTGATGGCGCGAATATGAAGCCCTGTGGCACACCTGAGCGTATCGGGTGGGGCGGGAATAGTTCACCATTCAATCAAAGCGAAAAATCCTATCAGTGAGATAATCACGGATAATATGAATTAACCTATCGGGTACGTGAGATTTACATAATTTATGGATAAGCGCAATAGATAACATTAAAGTTTGCCAACGCATTAGCATACATGACAAAAATAAGAAAATTGCGATGGTACTTCTCTTCTGACGTAATTTGTACATGTGCGTGGTGCTGCTGGCTCGCACGTCGAACAAGGCGGTGGAGGAGCTGGTGACGGTGGTTTGCAGAGGACATGAATTACGGGAGCGGGATGTGAAACGACGGTGCGACAGGTCTGTGAAGGCGGCGCATTGCACTCACATGGTGAATCGGCCTTCGGTCCTGAACAGGAGCTGGTTGCGCGGCGGACATGGAACGTCGTAAGTGCTTTCTGTAAAAATAAATCAGTCAAAGTGGTAAGAGTAATACTGCTGACAGTTTGATGAGAAACGTGGAACAAGAAGGAGGGCACCTACCTGCGCAAAGCGTGAGAAAATCACACGAGAAGTCATACCCGCATGTGTGTCGGCGTTGCGTCGCAGAATACAAATGCGTAGGAATATACGAAGTTCTCGGTGGCCGTGATTGCTTCTAGTGGGCCGTGACGTAACTTGTAGGAGCTTGCTCAAAACTCACGAAAAAGGTTACTAATCCATTTTGAGAACATTTGTGGAGCTTGTTAAATTCGTGGAGGTCCCGAAGTTTGTGTCGGGCTGTGGGGTTGCGTGACTTCTCCATACCTGTACATAAAGTAATGGATGAAAATATGAATTGGCCTGCCTAGAATATATAAGGTACCCAGCCTTACGTGCAGTTCATCACCGGTGAGCACGAGCAGCACTGGCGGATAGCCGCAAAGTAGTAGTGTAACGGAAGCGGGTGAGCGATGGTCCAGCAATTTCATATGATGAGGTCCAGCGCCCCGCATTGCCCACACGCACACTGTACCAGACAGTGAACCCTGGGGACTACGCATCCGAATTTTTACAAATCTTGTTACGGATTATGCACGATTATCTTTACAAAAGAAAGGGTATTATACATTGCATTACCATTACAGAAGTCGACTATTGATGTTCAGATCTTAGTTTATCAGACGCCAGCTTTTTGCTTGTCATGCACGTCGACGTCAATGAAATAGATAAAGTGACGTAGTGCCTCGGTCTCTAATCGAACCATCGAGTCGCACGCACATCAGAATCAATCAGCAGCTCCATCATCGAAATCGCCATAATCTAACAAAGTCGCGGAACTTCAGCGGGCAGCCACATAACACGCTGGAAGATCTAGAGGTACGTGCATTGTATTTGTACTATTGTTAGCTGGATCTGAACTTATCTTTGGAATTCTTCCGAGTGGCAGAACGCCACCATGGGCTATTTCAGCGGTGCACATGCTATAAATTAATATAACAAAATCTATGAAAAGTCGCTCGTCTTATTTACCTTGCCACGTGGTGCTCAGAGACGGCAGGTTGTACATAGTGTAACGTGAGTGGAGTGGTCGTCGCTAAGGGAATGAACGTACGCAGCAAGACCAAATACGGCGTCGCAAACCCCTTGACGGCACCGTCACTTGTGGTGATCCACAGACGCGGTTCTCTGTAAAGAAACACTTTAAGTAAAAAACTTCATACTCAAACTAATTACTCCGTAAGGGAGAGCTCACCCGGGACAGTCGAGTAAAACGATGCCAATAGGTGCAGTATTAAGTGAGCATGTCGCCTGTGGTATAGCACACTGCTTGCGTACTATTTCTTCGTCGATCTCAGCTGGTTCGGGATCCGGTAGTAGCGCACGCTCTCTCATCACGCGTACTCGGTCTGGTAGGGAGCAACCGTCGAGTACTTCCACAGGTTGCGGCCTCAACCGGCCGAGCGACCAGGAACCTAATTTTTCGCCCCATGCCGCCACCAGTACAGGTTCATAGAGAGAAGTGTCGCGCGGTTCAACGCCAGAGATTGGGTCCACGACGACGACATGCCTAAAGAAAAGGGAAAGATCAACGAGTGCATCATTACAGTTAAAATACAGTGCTCGGTCCTGTACTCACGAAAGATGTGCAGCGCCTTCATTATAGATACAAAACAAGCGAGAAGCGACACCGGTGTACTCCGACTGTATCTCCTGCGTGAAAGTGGACGAGGCTTAGTGATTGAAAGCAGAAAACGTTTCGTGAGTGTGCCGATGAACAGCAATGGTACCTGTGTAGCTGCGTTCATCCATACTGATGTGATAGCTAATCCTGGTGCCAGCAACGATAGCTCCAAAGAGAGGAAGGCATCGCCTTCAGCGTTCACCCAGCAGCCAGCTGCACCCGCCCCACATCGTGCGCGACTTGCAATCCGGCCGGTACCTCGTTCTGAGAACAATCATATGAGATCGAGACAAATCGTCTCTAGAATCGCGTTTCTAGTAACTGAAGAGCTATTACCATCGAATTGCAGTACGAGGAGCTCCCACGGGGAGCCGGGTTCAGCGAGCGCAAGCGGACCTGCCACCAATAATCTCCGACTACTCGCCGCCCACATGACTCGCGCTGCACTCGCCCAACCTCGAGACTCACGCAGGTCGCATCGCCAAAGCTCGCTCCACGTGTTCCCCTCTGGCTTCCACACCTACAACCATCAATGGAAGTTATTAACGTATATATTTTATGATAGGGGAGCACATGACGCCATGATTCATGATTAGATGCTAAAAAGAAAAAAAGTTATGTGTAGTTTGCCATTTCACTGGTGGGAGGACCTTGAACAACTTTTAAAAATGTAAAAAAAAAATAATACTTAAATATTATTAGAAGTTTTTGGCGGGATTTTAATCTGTTATTTAGTGGATTTTATCATTTATTCATAGTCTCTTATTTGACTCTATATTTTGTTAATTTCGTGGTGTTTTACGTAATATAGTTAGTTTATTGTGCATAAGTAAAGTGAATGGAAAATAATATAACTGAGCATGAAATTCTGAGATGCCACAAAAACTCCCTGGAAGGTTCTAATAAACGAGCCACCATCTTGTTAGAATATTGAATCACACGACGCTTGTAATATTATTAACTACATGACAATGGCAGTAATAATCTGAAAGATTGGTGCCAAAAATAAATTGAAACAAAAGAATATATTATTAGTGTATGCACCCTACGTGTTTCTGATAGCGAAGGTATATTAATCTGCCGGTTTGCATGATTGTTTTGAGGGTTGAAAGAGTTGAAAACGAAAAAAAAATCGAGTGCATCCGATATCGGATGTGATGTAAAGTAATCTTATATAATATATAGATAATTATATAATAGGAGCTCCTATTAAAAAAAACTGATGATTTGGACCGATCTTGGCAGATTTTTGATAATATCTTTCAGCTCTCTTAATCTCAGCTGCTGCATTCACGGTATATTATTGATAATTTTAACTACTTCGACTTGAGGAAATTGACAGATTATATTCTTTACATGATCCTCGAATGATTTCCTTCTATATAAAAAATAACAACCTTGCTCGAGTAGATCCAGGTAACGTTTTTTTGCAACTTTGTGACTCTTATTTCTTCATGTGACGCGCAAATCATCAGATTATTGAAATGCACACTTTTCTACATGTAATTAACTCACCTCGCCTTATTTTCCAACGAACAATATTTATTACTAACTAGCGAGCCCGGCAGACGTTGTCCTACCCTGATAATGAATCACTTTATCTACAGGTTAAAACCGCATTAAAATCTGTAGTGTTCGAGTTTATCGAGACGTGGCAGAGACTTTATTTTATAATATGTAATGATGTGGCGGGCTGCCTTAAACGCATGATATTATATAAGGGTTTCAGGTATGGTGGAGGGTACATGACAAGGTACAAGGTTTTCCCCCTTAGATTATTTCAGTATATTCCGAAAACACCACTTAGGCTTCCGTATAATAGGTAGTGTTCTCTTCTCGAAGCTTACCGAAACTGAAGAGTCGGCGGCTGCAAGAGCCAGTCGATCTCCAGCATCGGAGAGTGCTCCGTGCAATACGAGTGCGCCGACGCACAATCTCTCGGTTCGGCTCCAGGTTGCGTGCGCACACACATATTGTTCTCGCCATCGACAAGGTTGCGGCCCATTAGAACGTGCATCAACCTCATCACGTAACACTAAACGGCGCCACAGTGCCGGTGTACCTGCGACTTGACGCCACAGGCGACACGTGGCTCCGGCACGCGCCAGCTCGTTACCGTCGAGCCAGCTGAACACCTCTTCGAGTACGATGGTGGCGCGTGTCTCGGCGCACTGCCATTGCGAGGGCTCGGTCATGGAGCGCGTGCGCGACTCGTGCTCGCGGTCCGCGGCTCCGCGAATAAGTGCGCGTGCGCGTACCTCCTGCCGTACGCTATTCTTAGACGAAGAAAAATATTTTAGTGATGAGAATACCACGCTACACCAGTATTTTAAATGAAAATCTAATACTTACAGTTTTTGTAGCTTAAAATTATTGTACTCGAAGCAAAAAATATCGTAAATTTATAAAAAAACACTGTAAATATTATTGGTGTTATTATAGTTTTATCGGGCAGGAGAAATTAAAATAACAGCGTTGGACTCTTTACTATTTCTCTTTATTTTTTCTAGCTATGTAGAATATACTTTTGTTTCTACGTTGGCTAGATATCAGTAGTCTCCACACAACTCTTAAAGAATGCACATCAAAAAGGAAAAAAATAATATTAACAAATTAAATTAATTTGACTACTTTTAAATATATTTTTTAACTTATCATCATCTAAACCTTCAACGACTTCTTCATAAATTGAAAATTTTCGTTTTGACAGAATAAAATCTATTTCGTAATTTATCTATGGAAGACTGAGATAAAGAAATGATTTTATTTCCATTTCTATATGAACACAGTTGTGCCAAAGTCTTTTTTTTTATTTTAATACCATTTACATAGTTGAAGATCCCTTCATACAAAGCCTTCGAGTGTAGTACCAACTGAATGTTCAATATAAGTGTCGACGGGTAATGAATAGTTTTATTTTAATTTTTAACCGATATATGTGTAAAAAAATTAATATATTCGATTCGAAAGTAATTTTTACACAATAATTGATTTTTCATTTGATTTCATTGATGATTTCAATAATATTTTTCATTCAGTAGAAATATCTATAACGCTGGGTGTTTAAGTTTTTAATTACGAAAGTGACCATATCTAATGCTCCGATAGAAATATCTACAATTGTTTTGTGAGCATCATGAAAATTGAAAACCTCCAAAAGGTTCTATTATTAGGGAGCTCAATAAAACGCAACTGTACCGCAAGACGTATGTAATCGGAGAGGTAGGTGCAACATGACAGCTTAAAACTAGTTATAAAAATATTACATTATTTAGATCTACCTGCATATATTACACTCTCACTCTTAAATAACTATTATAATGAAAACTATGAAATTAGAAACACTTTACAACTATAACAAAAACCTATTTATCTATAAATATCATCTATTCCATATCGTTTTACAGGGTTTCTAACACGTTCAGGATGTCTCACCAGTGGCTCGGTTAAACTAAATGGTTCCGGAACATTAACTGTACTAGGATCGGTCACACTATTCCTATCCTCCCTAGCTATTTGACTTTTAATTTGGTCAATATGTCTGTTCAAGAATGGTTCGTTTTCCTTGCCAATTAAATAGTGTTTACAGCCTATTTATTCTATGATGTATATGTCCCGAAGTCCACTTATTTCCCCTCCTATAATTCCTTACTATCACTTTGTCTCCTACTCTAAAGGCTCTTTCTTTACCTCCCCATTATCCAACCTGTTTTCTTTGTTTATCGTGTATTCTTTCTTCTATCATTCTATCCTCTTTTAAGAGATCCAAACGCGATCTCAGTGGCCTCCGCTGTAGTAGAATGGCGGGAGAAGTACCCGTTGTGCTGTGCTCCACGTTCCGGTATGCCATTAAGTAAGCCTGTATAGTGGCATCTATATCACATCCATCTTTCATGGATTTTGCAATCGCCCGTTTACATAGCTTGACTGCTCCCTCTGCTGCTCCATTAGAAGAAAGATGATATATGGAGGTAAAAGTCAACCGAAAACCGTTGTTTTTCCTAAACTGAGTGTATTCCTTGCTTGAAAATGGCGGACCATTGTCTGAAACAATCTCTCTAGGTAAACCAAAACGTGCAAATGTCTCACGGAGTACTTTAATTATGCTCTGAGCCGTGGTTCGATTCATATGAAATAATTCGATCCATTTGGTCGTAGAATATATGATGATCAAGAAAGTTTTCCCATGAAGCGGTCCTAAAAAGTCCACATGTAAGCGTGACCAAGGAATACATAAATACGGCCAGGGTTGTGGCGGAGCGCGTGCCGGTGCGGGACTTTCAGCTTCACAAGTCGTACACTGTCGGCATGTACGTTCAATATCCGCATCAATGCCCGGCCACCACACAATACTACGAGCTATACTTTTCATTTTAACCATCCCTAAATGCCCGGTATGAAACTCTTTTAGCAATAATGCTCTCAATGGTTCTGGTATCACTAACCTGTAACCCCATACTATACATCCGGTATCTAAGTACAATTCATGTCGACGATTGAAATACGGTTTAATATTTTTGTCCTTACATGAAGTGGGCCAACTGGTTTATAAATAAATAAATACTTGTTTTAAAATTTCATCTTTAGGAATGTGCTCTTGGACTAATTTTCGCGAAATAGGCAAGAAATTTTGAACGAAATTTATATAAGTGGTTTCAATTCGATATTTCTTTGACTCGGCTATTGGCATACGTGATAATGCATCTGCTTCGTTCTCGTTACTACAGATATACTCAATATCATAGTCATATCCTGATAATATAACAGCCCAACGTTGCATTCTGCTAGCTGCCATAACGGGAATACCTACTTTATTACCAAGTATCGTTACCAATGGCTTGTGATCAGTTCTTAATGTAAGCCGTCGCCCATATAAATACTGGTGAAATTTCCTTACGCCATATATGATAGCTAGCGCTTCCTTCTCGATCTGTGAATATACTCTTTCTGCCACGCTAAGTGTCCGTGAAGCAAATGCGACTGGCCGCTCTCCCTGCTCAGTAATGTGTGAGATGACTGCTCCCACGCCGACGCTGCTGGCGTCTGTAGTCAACACTAATGGCAGGTCGTTCGAATAGTGAGCTAATACTTCACTGGAAATTAACATTTGTTTTATGTTATTAAATGTATTACTATGATTCGTATTCCATTCAAACTTGACATCTTGATTTAATAGATTACACAGTGGCTCCATTGCCGTACTCATATTAAGGATAAATTTGCCATAATACATCACCATACCTATAAAAGAGCGTAATTCGGAAACGTCTTTAGGCTTCGGTACATCTCTGATAGCTTTGACTTTTTCTGGTGACGTATGTATCCCTTTACTACTGATAACAAAACC